>JAXIVJ010019669.1:0-18174 GCA_036785665.1 Chirona hameri | reverse complement strand
TTCTCATATTCTGTAAATCGGTGCTTTAGAAGTCAATAGTGTAAACAAGTGACTTGGCTAGCATATTACAGCAATGGCATTGTAGATAGCATGCACCAAGCTACCAACGCTACCAACCGATAGGAGTTCAAGTGGTGTTGAAAACTGAAATGTGTTCTGTGAGTTCACGGCAGCTACACTTTATATAGTTTCATACGCCTGACCCCGGACAAGTGGCAAAAGGCATCGCAAACAAATCGACCAGGTGCTAGTGTGTCACTGTTTCACTCAAACTTCTTGGCAAACAGAAGGCCCGTATAGGGTGAGCTGGACTGTTTCAGTTTTGGATGAATGGCTCTTTTCCAACAAAAAAAAGTTGGCAAGGAAAATGTCTATTTCAGATCTGGAAAATCCTTTTTCCAGCTTGGTTGGTGCATATCTGGAAAATACCTACCCTATTGTTAACATGTGGATATCTTCAACTTTGAAAAAGTTGATGGAACAAACACAAAGATGGTGAGGAAATGGGCCCACCAACGCTATTGAAGTCCATCCGTGCTCTTTTGCATTGTTGCACACAAATTGGATATCGTTTTTTGGCATGCAGCCTTTTGAGTTAGTATCCAGCCATGCCATTTTGTCGTACAGGGTGCCTGTCACCATTATTCATAAATGCCCTTATGATTCGCGATGGTTCCAAAATAAGCGTCCCGCTGGGTTAGACGACAAGCTGTAGTGAATACCTGCATTCTTGCCATTCCCGGCCGGTCTGGGAGGTAGGCTGTCCGACACACTCTAGTGCTCGGCGGGACAGCCTATACAGCTTGGCTACACTTACGGAATATGGGTTGGTGAAATTGTGAGCAGACAGCACTGTTGATCGGGCCTTTCGACTGCATCTGCCCACCAGCTCGGAAATACCGGTAAAACCGGCTACACAGAGGGTATTTTAAGCGATTTTGAAAAAGGCGAACTAATAAGACTGCTTCATTCCCCAACCATATACGCTTTTACGTAAATAAATAACCGCCGATTCATGCCCCGGAATCCGACCCACGTTGCTTCTGCCCAACCAACCAGCCAACCATAGTGGCGTTTGCGATAACACTGAGCTCGGTGGTTTTCATAACCGCAGGAGGTCTTCGCTCTCTTCCGTCGCGTCCGCTGAACGTGACATTAATCCTGTAACCTCTGTCTGTATAGGCTGTTCCGCGCAGCATTGTTGTGCACCGTACAGCCTAACCTTTCAGGCGGTTCAAAACGGCCGGTATTCACTTCAAATTAACTGATGTGCCGACCAACCCAGCGGGACGCTTATTTTGGAGCCAATAGTACCGCTGTTTGCTCTGTGCCGCAAAGTGAGATTGGCTTCAGCAGCTGACCATACCGGCTTTGCAAGACGCAGGTTGTTGTCGGCCGAGGCTCTCGACCGACACGTGTATTTCCTAATACAGACGAGTCGCGACTGACTCCACACAAAACTGCGGGGACCGGCTTCGTACCGTCGCCAACAAAGCCGGCTCTCCATTGGCTGTCGCCAGCCCACCAGCCGCTACCGATTGGTCAGCTGACCATCACGCCACCTACTGACCCCAGGACAGGTCACCGACAGATGGCGCGAGACGGGGCATCAGCCGGGTTACATTGCGTCGGTATATACCGAATTGAAAAAAACTCTCTTCTGGAAAATTCCAAACATGACGGGCAGCCATGATCTCGGACATCTACCCTTATCTAAATTATAACATATACCCATATTATCCGAAAAAATAGTAAACGGTTCGCCGTCAGACATAAGCGCTACTGCCACCAGAGCAGCGGCGTACTCAGCTACATAAATAGGCACAACACTTGGCAAATTAATAGATAATGGGACACAGCCCGGCCGCACAATGCCAATGCATGTCGGTGTAGCGTCTACAAAAATATTGCGCTCATGCAAATCCGACCAGGCGATCCTGTCAGCATATCGCCTCTCCGTTGCTCCAGACACATACGGCATTGCAGCCTCGCACGCGCATCGATCGCCATCCCGAACCGCCGTCACAACTTCCAGTGGTAGTTTCATAAATGGACGGACAAAATTAACAAAACCGGCAAGCCGCTGCCGCCACGCCAGCGGCCAGGCAGGCGAACACCGCGACAAAGCACTCCGCAGAGGCACAATTACGTCAGATTTAACACGTGCCGAACACTTAATCAAATCAATACATACGCCCAAAAATGTAACAGCGCTAGCGGGAATAAGATCAGATTTTTCCAAATTAATACACAGACCAACTTCTGTTAAAATTTGCACACACCGTCCAACGATGTAGGATCACGCGCGAGAAACAGAAAATCGTCTATATATGCAATACCTATCACCCCAGGAAATCGCTCCTCCACCAGCTTCACAGTAACATACGACAACACCTGCACTGCTGCATACAACCCTGGCAGCCCCACCGGTCAGCCGATGCACACTGGCCGCAGCCTGAGTCACAGTACAGCCTGTTCACCGGCACGGAGGGGTGTCCTACCGTACCCGAACGCACCCCTGTGTCACTGTGTAAACATCAGGACTAATACCGGCTCACAATACCGCGGAACACAACGAGCTCCGGCTCCGCTTCGACTCCATCAGTGCCGACGCGGCGGGGCGGGTCAGCAAAGCCGATTCTGGTCCGACGATGACACTGTTCCACCTCCAAGTGTAAATATATGCGACGAAGAAATAATTAGAATACAATTAATTTAGCGTTTTTTTATATTTCTAACGAATACACAACATAACATTATATGGAACTAGGGCATAATTAAGCTATATTAGTTTTGATTTCCGAGGAAATACATATCTTAACATTAAGTAGAATCAGGTAGATAAAAAGGGTTAGCACAAGCCACAAACGCTCTCTTCCCGGCCGAAATTGTCAGTTGTAAGACCCGTTGTAGGTAATCGGTGTGAGACCGCCGAGGGAGAGGTAAGAAGAACTGTGTGTGGTGGGCTGAGCCGCACGACAGGGCTGCTTGGCGGATCATGAGATTGATAGGCTGTGCCGCACGACTTGCTGCTTGGCGGATCATGAGATTGATAGGCTATGCCGCACGACATGGCTGCGCGGCGGATCATGAGATTGATAGGCTGTGCCGCAATGCATCTGTGCTCGCCGGAACATGTGTGGACAGACTGACTTCCGGGTGATGATGAGCGGCTTAGCTTGCTTCGAACAATAACGCCGGGATAGCTCCATGTCCGGACCTGTGACCGACGCAATTACCTGACTCGGTGATCCCGTCACGTGGTCATCGAGCTCGTCACGTTCGACTAGCAGGGCAGCTCAGGCCTCAGCAGACTTTACTATGATGGTCCTATTTTTGTAGGTGGCAGCACTTGAATACCCCCAGGTGGCAGCACAGGCACTCTGTTCTCCATAAAAGAGATGTAGTTCAATACACATTGCCATTTTCCAGGTACGTAGCCAGGATTTCGCCCGGTGGGGGGGAGGGGGCTCAAAAGGGCCCCTTCCCGTGCGTTGAAAGGGCCCATTCCCGAGCATTGAAAGGGCCCCATTCCCGAACGTTGAAAGCTAGGGGTCAATTCGGCATGTGCAGGGGTCCTTCTGACCCGCCCAGGGGCTCTTTCTGTCTCCCCTCTGATCTTCACAGGGCCCTTTGAACTTCTCAGGGGCCCTCTGGTCTGTCCAGGGCCCTACAGCCTTCTAAGGTGCCGTTTCGACCTGGCAAGGGACTGCTCTGGCTGCTTTGTCGCCCTGCCGACATGCTCAGAGGGCCCTCCGACTTACCCTGGGGCCTCTCCGTGCTGGCTAGGGGCCCATTCGGCATGTTCAGTGGCCCTTCTAACCCACCTAGGGGCTCTTTCGGTCTAGTCAGGAGCCACTCTGACCTGCATAGGGGCCCTTTGAACCTCCCAGGGGCCATCTAGCCTGCTCAGGGGCCCTTTCGACCTGGCAGGGCGATAAAGCTGTCTGCTTTGTCGCCCTGCCGACATGCTCAGGGAACCCTCCGACCTGCCCAGGGACCCCTTCGACCTGCCCAGGGGCCCCTCTGTGCTGGCTAGGGGTTCCATTCGGCATGTTCAGAGCCATTCTGACTCGCCCAGGGGCCCTTTCGGTCTAGCCAGGGGCAATTTGAACATCCATGGGGCCCTCTGGTCTTTCAGAGAGGGTCCTGGTGGCTCTAAAGGGCCTCGGAAGTGCTCTAAACTCTCTAAAGACCACGCTTGGGTTAGTCTACAGACTCTTAGAGAGCCCATATCTTTCGCGCGGTCTCGTTAGTCCTTTTCGGCGCGCGCAGCGCGCCGAAAAGGGCTAACGAGACCTCTGGGAAGTTAAAAGGGTCCCTGTGCAGGTCAGAGGGGACCCTGACCAGACTTGTAAGGGTCCCTAGGTGGGTCAGAAGGACCCCTGCACTTACTGAATAGGCCCCTAGTCAGCACGGAGGGGCCACAGGGCAGGTCGGAGGGCCTTCGGAGCATGTCGCAAAGCGACAAAGCCGCCAGCGCAGTCCCTTGCAAGGTCGGAAGGGCCCCTTAGAGGGCTGGAGGACCCCTGGAGAGACCAAAGGGCTCCTGGAAAGTTCAAAGGGTACATGTGCATATCGGAGGGGACCCTGACCAGACAAAAAGGAACCCTGGATGGGTAAGAAGGGCCCCTGAACATGCCGAATTGGCCCCTAGCCAGCACGGAGGGTCCCAGGGCAGATCGGAGGGCCCATTGAGCATGTCGGCAGGGCGACAAAGCAGCCAGCGCAGTCCGACCAGAAGAGTCGCTGGGTAGATCGGAGGGGCTCCTGGGCAAATCAGAGGGGCCCCTGGCTAGACCGAAAGGGTCCCTGTGCCAGTCGGAAGGGCCCTTGAACATGCCGGATGAGTTCCTAGCCAGACTGGAAGGGCCCCTGGGAAGGTCGGAGGACCCCCTGAGTATGTTGGCAGGGAGACAAAGCAGCCAATGCAGCCCCTGGCCAGGTCGGAGGAACCTCTGAACAGGCCGAATGGGCCCCTTGACACACAAAGGGGGCTTCTTGGAAGGTCAGAGGAGTCCCTGGTCACCGGAAGGGCCAAAAGCACGTAGATATCCCAGATGAAGATGAAATACAAAGGACTTCCTCCACGATACAAATATTAAAAGTGGAGCGTTCGGGTATATTGTAACACCCTTCGTCGGGGTGTTACAATATACCTGAAAGCTCCGATTTTGTTTTATTGTAGAGTAATCCCTCTTTGTATTTTATATATATATCACCCACTCCACATCATGTCTTTTCGCTTCGCGGATCCCAGATGAGTCCCTGAACAGGTCGGAAGGGCGTTGAAAAGGTCGGACGGGCCCCTAGACGATCTGAAGGGACCCTGGGCCTTTCAACAGTAAGAATGCAGTTGTCCAGGGAATAAAACTAAAAACTACAAATTCAATTATATGCGTGTTAGAAAAAAAACGGTCTCCTTCTCGGCGCATTTATGTGTTATGTTGCTACTTTCCTATGTAATTGGGCAAAATAGTTCACTTTAACACTTCTTACCGCACTTTTAAACGCACAATATAGCATTGTTAGAGGTCCGCACCATACGCAATGCGACGCATTGATGAGAAAGCATATCCAGGACACAAGACTCAAAATTTTCGCAATTCGTTTAACAGTCCAGGTTTTGATCTGAAAAAAATCCAAGTTGATATAGCTGATTCCAAATTAGTGTCGCTGGTTCCAAACTTGATATGGCAGTTTGCTAACACCAGCTCCTAAAATTTGGTATGGCCCATGCCATACTTGTCATACTGCATTTTTCATCCTTGTAACGTGCCTTTTCATCCGTTTTGTTTGGTCCTTTCATTGCTGGGGAAGGGGGCCCTTTCAACGCTCGGGAAGGAGCCCTTTCGAGGCGCCGCCTCCCCTGGACGAATTCCTGGCTACTTGCTTAGATAGGCCGGAAGTTATTCAAATCAGATCGGTCTCCAGACTTGTGAATAGGTACAACGCGAGATATTTTCCAGGCATTAGGAAACGTGCATGTGGTTGCATATTTGTTGACGATATTAAGAAGGTGAGGCCCAATAACAGCAAAACACTTTTTCACTGCATGGAGAGGGACGCCATCGATACGGACTGCCCTTGACGAGCTCATGCGTTTAATGACCTTCGAGAGTTATGGCTGGGTTACAGGGCGTAGTGCGAGGGCTGATGAGCACACACGGGGAGGCCTCGGTCCGTGCGAGCCCGAAACGGTGGTGCGCCCCACCTCCGCGGCGATGCGTATTAATGCTCTGCTCTATTAATGCTCTAATGCGGGCTAAATCGGAAAACGTCCCATAGTGCAGCGGTCGGAAACGGAGTACAAAGTTGAACACTGCTGAACTTTCCCTCCCTCCTCGCCGCTGTTACCAGATGGTGAACGTTGTTACCAGATCTAGCGATTTTCAAATTTTGAGACATCGCAATGTCACCAACTTCCTGTCCGTTCTTGTCCTGTCCGTTGTTGACCAGTGTCGGTGGGCACCGGGCTTTATCTGAAAGTTAGATTACTGTATAGAAACTACTTTGACTTGTGAAACTACTTGAAAACATTGTGAATAGATGTTTTTCTTTAGAAACTACAGAGCCCAGAGGTGTCATTGTTTATTTCAGAAGGAAAACAAATATACAGTACAGGGGAAAGACATTTGATTGATAAAGAAATTAACAACTCTTTAACCCTATTTGTAACAGGGGGGATTCCGCCCCCCCCCCCTCATGTTTTTCGCAGATATCTCCAGAACGGCTGGGAGCAGGCCCATGAAATTTTGGGACTTTTCATAGAATTGAATACCACATTTGGAGTCAAAATTTTGAGTTCTTAACATGAACAGAGGCGGTTCCAGGGCACCGTTTTGGGTGTGTTCGGAGGCGACATTTGGCGATAATACGGAAATGCGACCTTCACGGGTTTCTTCCTAACTGCCTCAAGTATGAAAGCGTTACATCGATTTACGGTGATTGCAACAAGTGCAAATTAGTTGATGTTAATGAAATATCATACAAATTGCATGGCAGAGGCGGTTTCAGGGGCTAGCAAAAGGGGGGTTTCCAGGAAGTATCCAATGCTTGGCGGAACGCCAATAGAGCGATGTAAGGGACATTTATAGCTATCAAGATGTAAAAGATAGCTTCTGCTTACATTATTTGCATAATGTATTACATATAGAGTTTCAGGGGCGTGTTCAGGCACATGAAAAGGGGGGTGGCTGGCATGGTGATGACGATATGCCAGCGATAACGGCGCAATAGACGTTTAGCTTATAATGATATATGCACATTTGAGGCCAGAAAATGGAATAAAGTCATTTTTGGCAGAGGCGCGCTCAGGAATGGAAGAAAGGGGGTCATATTATTGCAAGGAAACTAAGAGGCATGGGCGTACAATGACATAACATACTGCAGTTTTCGAATGAAACACGCACCACAGGCTACTCTAAGAACGATTATAAGATAATAGGCGAGTCCAGGTAGGGTAAAAAGGGGGGTAAGCACTATTAATTGAAGTTGTAGTGAAATAGTCACTGTTGACTAGTTAGTATCATAATAGCGGATAATATACTTATCAAAAAGTCTTGTGCCGCCCCAGTGTGGATCCTGGATACGCCTATGATGAAGTACAACATGCAAAAAGGAACTATCTACGATCAGTAACATATTTATAGTGCTGGGTAGCAACTTGTCTGCGGTTAATATTTTTTTCCAATTTTACCCCCCTTTTTCACTAACCTGGTACCGCCTATGGAAAAAATATGATTTATAACAGTTTTTTCTAATGTAACAATCACATACCATTTCATTTATCAAAAAAAAGAACATCAAAAAATGGTTTTATTACGCATTTACTTCACCCCCATATTGAGTGACCTGCACACGTCTATGATTTTTTATTTTTCAAACGTCACCATCATATGTCAATTTCCAATTCAATCTCTATCGATTCCTATTAGTTGTGTTAAAATCGGTCGATAAACATAAAAGCTATGTTGGATCAAAAATACCACTAAAATTTGTAGTTTTTGTCCCCCTGTTGCCCCCCTATCCAAAATTTAGATTTGTTCATTATTTATAAATGTAGATCGTGTTGAGGGGAAGCAAACACCCTTTCATTTTTGAAAATGGGACGGGTAGATCTCGAGATCTCCGGGGGGGCCAGAATCCGCCCCCCCCCCCCCTGTTACAAATAGGGGTAGCCAGGAGCCTGTTACAAATAGGGTTAAGTGGTGAATTTCACTTCTGTTATATAAAAACCTACACCTGGTCCTACATAATTTCCCTTCTGTTATATAAACTAACTTGCCCAGAGTGGACCATCTCGCGCTCCTGTGGTGAAGGATACCCACAGCATATCATCTTTCAATGTGCCTGCATCTGCCTGCCACGTGTCAAATCTGTAGCAAATAACGGACTATTTTCGAGCATTTTCATGTATTGCTTCATGTCTTTCCTTCTATAAAATGTATCTTCAACTACACACACACACACACAAATATTTTTACAACAAATTACCACAAACATTGGCAACATCCCGCTCATCCCGCTATCTAACAACACCCCGCTCATTGAGCATTGACACCAACATTGAAGGTTATGACATCCCGTCACGTCACGTCACGTCACGTCACGTCACGTCACGTCACATAATATTGCATTATTTCAAGCAGAGCATTGACTACCAGACAAAGCATATGGGCTGTTAGGACTATCGTACATTTCCTACAGATCATATTGACTTTCTATTTGTCATGTGCTGCCAGCAGTCTATCGGGTGCAGGTTGCTGGAGCACCACTTATAATCAGAATCTCGCGCGCTGACAGAGTCCCTAGAAGCTTATTCAACGGGTTGGTGACTACACGTCTTTTTAAATTGGCAATGTTCTTTGAGCAGAATCTCTCAACAATACATGCTGCATAAATCTGAAAACAGTATCTTGCCTGCATATGTACCCACCACTGAATACAACATTAAATCAAAGTCCACAGGACGTGGTCAAATGCATACCATTGCATACTTTCGCATCAAATGCATACCATTGCTGATTTCCAAATATTGTTTGATCTAACACACAACAACGTACTTCTTACATCTTTAGAGCCACAACTTCAAACATAAGGAAGTTACACATTGGAAATAAAATTAATTTTGGGATAGATCAGATGTCAGTTGAGCAGCGAAGAGTGAAAAATTGCGTTTGCAAAAGGCCTAAAGAGTGCAAACACGTTCTAAAATGACCGCATAGACATTGTCCCAGGACATATAAACTAGAGGTTGCTGCTAAGGTAGAGTTGGTGCAATTAATTTGTGTTAAAATTATTTTCGCAAGTGAAGTAGAAATGCTTCCAAAGTAAAGCATGCATACGCGTTGCTACTGAAATTGCTACTGAAATTCACAGCAAAATTTATTCACGGAAAGAGGTATAAAGCCACATTGTACCAAATTTGTTTTTCTTTATTTACGATTGACTTGTTAACCACTGTTCGTCCCTAAAACCCCGCATAAATATTTTCACTTAAACAATATGGCTGAGCATTCAAACTCTCAAACATCCAACAAGTGTACACAGTTTCACAGAATAACGCAATGTCGCCGAGTTCACCGATCACTCGTCCCGAAACTTCCCGCTTCGTATTGTCGATAGGTGTCTCTAGGGTCGCCCCGAAAGGTGGCGCTGAGGTCGTCTGAGAGCGCCGTGGACACGTAATGCGCGGTCCTTTTCTGCTTCGGTCGCATCGAGCGCGGCGGGCACGCGAACGACCTTGACCTGGGCGGCTGAGTTTGGAGGTCACTGCCTGGCGCCAATGAGTGCCGGCTGCACGAGCCATTTACGGACCTCACGCCCCAGGGCCGGGCGCCGCAGGAAGTGGGCCTGTCCTCCGCCGCCGTCGCCAGCGCCTCGTACACGTGACCGCTGGCCATGCCGGAGCAGACCGTGCCGTCCAGTGTGGCCACGCCCATCCCGACCCGGTGGGCGTCACAGCCGGCGGCGGAGCTCCTGCTCGACGGCGGTCCGGCCGTGTGTCGGGCCCTGTGACTCAGGAGGACACTGGAAGACTGGCTGCGGACTTTGAGTGAAGCCGGCCGATGGAACATCGGCAGGGATTCTCTGGACATGACGCGATGAGAGCTCCACACACAGTCATGGTCTGAAAACACCACGTATCTTACATTATCTTTGTTTTTGAGTTTTAGCTGGCAAAGTTGTTCATCAGTTTACGACGTTTAGCCTTGTTCGTTGCTTTAATATTTAAATGAAAAGTTCCTTTTTTTAACAGTTTAGGCTGTGTAAAAAGATACAGCCTATACCGTGAGCGATGTCTCACAAAAACAACGGCATGCTGATAAATCAATTACATAATTCTCCCTGACATTTTTGCTGTTGTGAAGCATTGCATGGATACGACAAGAATAAGTCGTCTACCAATTAATCAATTCGAACTCCGCGACTGAACTCCGTCTGACTGACCGGTGCCGTGGTGAGCGGTGTCCAGCAGCGCGGTGGTGGCGTACGGTGACGGCGCGGTGTGCGACAACGGCGGCGGCGGCGGCGGCACGGTGTCAGTGAAGGCTGGCAGAGCTCGGCAGCTCAGCTCGGCCGGCATCCCCGTCTTCCCCGCTCCCCAGGCGGACCCCTCCATCCAGGAGGCGGGTCGGACTCCTGACGGCAGCAGCGCCAGACCCTCGGGACGCTTCTCTCCCACCGCTGCCGGCAGACAGAGGGTGACAGGCTGACATAGGACGTAGCAATCGGGCAGACACACGCCCTGAATTAAATTTGGTATGCGTATTTGAAAATGTTACATTGCCAAACAATTGTCTAAACATATGGCATGAAATGACATAAATACTAATTGCCTATGACGTTAAATTTAACACTGACACGCACGTAGCATTTTATCATCAGACAAGACATCGCGACCAATGCCTTCTCAGTGGCCGCAGCGCCGGCAGACAACCCCTCCCGGCCGTACCTCTTTTGAGCGCCCTGCTACGCCGGCGACGGTACAGACAGAGCAGCAGCGCGGCCGCCGTCAGCAGCAGCAGCAGCACCAGCAGCGCCGCCAGCGCCGCCTGGAACCACTGGCTGCCCAGCAGCCCGGCCGGCGTCAGGGGCGGCGGCGGCGGCTGGGCGGGGGCGGGGGCGGCCAGGCTGAATGTCAGCGGGGCGGAGGGTGGCCCGGTCCCGTCCGCCGTCTCCGCCGCCACCCGCACGGTGTACCGCCCGGTCCAGCTGAGTCGGTGCAGTGTCACCTGTCACACAGCATCGGCCTTTCAGAGCTGCATCACTAAAACGGGCATTCGCAGACTACCAGAACAGGAGTCACAATGCCGCTGGTTTATGTCACTCACATCCGCCAACCCAGCTCTCAGCTGGCTGAATATTTAATCCAGCTCCACTTCCGGCATGGAGAACCCTCCACCCGGCAGAGCGAATGCGCTTAAACTACCCTGACAGATGGAATTGGCTCAACACTAAACATTTTCGCCCGACAGATACGCTCCCGGACAGCTCTCTAATTAAGCAGCATCCAGCGATGCAGCTGACATAATTGCATAGCACTTCTTGGTACTAATCCACCAGCTCGGCACCCCAATTTCAATGAGGGTGCGTCGCCCAGCACCGTGAAAGCTCAGCTCGGGACTCAGCTGAGCCTCCAATCAGGCGGGCTGATCCCAGTTTGATCTCGGCCCGGTCTGGTCGTCCGCCGACTCCCACCTGTGTGCTCCGACTGCCGACGAGGAAGCTCGTTTCGTTTGCAGGGTCGGCGGGGCCGGAGCGGCGGATGAAGACCCGATAGCCGCGCACCCGGCCGACGGCAGAGGCATCTAACGGAGGTCGCCAGGAGACGATTGCTGCCGTGGAGTTCACTGGCTGGGCGGACAGGTGGTGTGGCGCGACTGACGGTGCAGCACACAGAGAGGAATTAAGCACTGAAGTCCTAAACACTGAAATCACGGAGTCACGCGGATTGAAGTCACGCTGATTGCACCAATGAACTGAAGTATCATGCTATAATACAAAAAGTGTCGTTATCTAAGGCATAATAAAATAACATCTAATAGCTTAGGCCATTGGACGACTTGAAATGATTTATGTGAAACCTAGGTATTAAAAGGTTCTCTATATATGACTATCGTCTCATAACTCAAATAGATTCCTTTAATAAAGTGGTTCTCATTGTCAAAGATATGGTTACCCATTTTTGATGACCAGAATGACTCCTTACCCATTCCCCATTGCGCAGAACGCAGTTCTCGGCTTCAAGCTATGCGGTACGGCATAACTTCAGGCGTTTACTACTAGTGCCATCTAGGGACAGCAATATAAGTAGACGTGTGTGCTGCTGCTCGGAGTGGTTCCCAGCGTATAACAACACGTACACGTAAAACAAAGACGAACGTCATTAAGCATTGGTTGAATACGATGCGCTGTGATTATGTGGTGACAGTGAAACAGAGACTGGAACTGTGCGTTATCATCAAACGAATGAGATACAATATATCACTTAGCAGCTCAGTAGCTACTACGCCAACCAAAGGCTCCATTATCTGAAGCGAGTAATTACCCCTATTTGAGAATCACTGCATTACACTTGTAGCATGTAGATATAGTTTTGACAAGACTAGCATGCTAATCCCATCATTTGAATAAACGTCTTCAGTCTTGACAGAAAGCTGCTATATTGCTGGCAAATTTTGAATTGCGACTTCCGACTGCGAATCAGATAAGGCGAACCGAAGATTGGATTCAGTAGAAACGCAAAAATGAAATCCTTCTACGATCGGGACTTCGTCAAGCTACAGACAGCTCCGTCAATAACCATGCCCGCACGCGGTGCAGATGTGGCAAATTTGACTGACGCGTTCGCAGTATCCAAAACCTCTCCGAGAAAAGCAATATCCGACACGTCGGCTCCCGGAGGTTTTGTAACGTCAACATCAACCGACACTGCGCAGGAACGTAGACCACACGAATTATCGTATGTATCCATTCTGAAGTAATATGTACTTCTCTCAGGATGTGCGAAAAAAGGAAATCAGGGACGCTGCCGACTGACCAACGGGGCTCCAGACTGACTCCGGACTGACTCTGGACTGACTCCGGACTGACTCCGGACTGACTCCGGTCTGACTCCGGACTGACTCCGGACTGACTCTGGACTGACTCCGGACTGACTACGGACTGACTCTGGACTGACTCCGGACTGACTCCGGACTGACTCTGGACTGACTCCGGACTGACTCCGGACTGACTCCGGTCTGACTCCGGACTGACTCCGGACTGACTCTGGACTGACTCCGGACTGACTACGGACTGACTCCGGACTAACTCCGGACTGACTCCGGACTAACTCCGGACTGACTCCGGACTGACTCCGGACTGACTCCGGACTGACTCCGGTCTGACTCCGGACTGACTCCGGACTGACTCTGGACTGACTCCTGACTGACTACGGACTGACTCTGGACTGACTCCGGACTGACTCCGGACTGACTCTGGACTGACTCCGGACTGACTCCGGACTGACTCCGGTCTGACTCCGGACTGACTCCGGACTGACTCTGGACTGACTCCGGACTGACTACGGACTGACTCCGGACTAACTCCGGACTGACTCCGGACTAACTCCGGACTGACTCCGGACTGACTCCGGACTGACTCCGGACTGACTCTGGACTGACTCTGGACTGACTGCGGACTGACTCCGGACTGACTCCGGACTGACTCCGGACTGACTCCGGACTGACTCCGGACTGACTCTGGACTGACTCTGGACTGACTCTGGACTGACTCCGGACTGACTCCGGACTGACTCCGGACTGACTCCGGACTGACTCCGGACTGACTCCGGACTGACTCCGGACTGATTCTGGACTGACTCCGGACTGACTCCGGACTGGCTACGGACTGACTCCGGACTGACTCCGGACTGACTCCGGACTGACTCCGGACTGACTCCGGACTGACTCCGGACTGACTCTGGACTGACTCCGGACTGACTTCATACTGACTCCAGACTGACTCCGGACTGACTACGGGCTGACTCCGGACTGACTCCGGACTGACTCCGGACTGACTCCGGACTGACTCCGGACTGACTCCAGACTGACTCCGGACTGATTCCGGACTGATTCCGGACTGACTCCGGACTGACTCCGGACTGACCCCGGACTGACTCCGGACTGACTCTGGACTGACTCCGGACTGACTGGTGAGGGGGGTGTGACTGAGACTGACCGACTGGGACGATGTGACTGCCGACTGACCGACTGAGGCCGTGTGCTGCAGCAGGACGTTGGACGGCAGCAGCGCGCCGCGGCTGGTGACCGGCAGGACGAAGAAGCGGTAGATGGTGTCCCTCCTCAGGCCGGCGATCACGGTCCCGGAGGCTCGGCCGGCCGACAGACGGACGGCCCGGAACTTCCCGGACGGTACGGCGCTGTAGAGCACTCGCAGCTCCACCGAGCGGCCCAGCTCGGGCTTCACCTGAAACCAGACAAATGCTGACCAGTGGTGCAAACACAGGGCTGGGTCGATCGTGTTGGCAATGCAGATGGTTCGCTGTCTGGATGAGGGACAACACTTCCAAGATCAATTACCTGAAAATCAAACCTTTTCCGTACTGTCCTATCATCTGGGGTTTTCTTTTGACTTTCGGTTCTCCTTGTTATATGGAAATGACCCAGAAGTGTCGAGCTTTCATCGGTGATACGCCTTCAGCCTTTGAGACAACCCGCGTCCGTGATAGATATTACATCACTCTCACAGAGCCAATCACATTACGTCGGCTTCTGCCGACTGCTCTGAGCGGCATTATTTCAGTTTACGACGCAACGAACGGGAACGATTCGTCGGCGGCCAACGGCCCAGTTCGAACCCGAACCGCTCGAATAACACGAATAACACGGCTCCGGCGTGCGGCGGCGTCAGCCAGGAGTCGCGCGTCCCCGAGCCGCCCAAGCCGCCTGAGGTGGCTCAATCCAGCCGGCCGTTAAACGAACGTCACAGCGACACTTTGATCTCCTCTGTCGCTAAATTGATGCCCGAACCGTACAATCGGAAATGGAAATGCGTTTCCCGAAATGGTTCGGCTAAGCGCGGGACAGTTGATTGCGATAGAGCTGAGCGCGGGCCGGGCCGGGGTGCGCCAGCGATGTGATGGGAACTGGCGGCAGAGAGGGCAGAGAGGACGCCGGTCACGTACTCTGCGTGCCATCGAGCACGTGGTCTAAAGTGACGTGTCGCACGTGTGGCCCGCGACACGTGGGCTATTCAGATACTGTTGACCCCATGCACGGCACGTGGAATTATTCCGATTCAGCTAAGTGGCTGCGTTTTATTGCGGGGCGCTACACCGGTCCCGTGTTTTAATGCGCACAGAGAGCGGTTAATATGCGGACAGAGAGCGGTTAATATGCGCACAGAGAGCGGTTAATATGCGCACAAAGAGCGGTTAATATGCGCACAGAGAGCGGTTAATATGCGGACAGAGAGCGGTTAATATGCGCACAGAGAGCGGTTAATATGCGCACAGAGAGCGGTTAATATGCGGACAGAGAGCGGTTAATATGCGCACAGAGAGCGGTTAATATGCGCACAGAGAGCGGTTAATATGCGGACAGAGAGCGGTTAATATGCGGACAGAGAGCGGTTAATATGCGCACAGAGAGCGGTTAATATGCGCACAGAGAGCGGTCAATATGCGGACAGAGAGCGGTTAATATGCGGACAGAGAGCGGTTAATATGCGGACAGAGAGCGGTTAATATGCGCACAGAGAGCGGTTAATATGCGGACAGAAAGCGGTTAATATGCGGACAGAGAGCGGTTAATATGCGGACAGAGAGCGGTTAATATGCGGACAGAGAGCGGTTAATATGCGCACAGAGAGCGGTTAATATGCGCACAGAGAGCGGTCAATATGCGGACAGAGAGCGGTTAATATGCGGACAGAGAGCGGTTAATATGCGGACAGAGAGCGGTTAATATGCGCACAGAGAGCGGTTAATATGCGGACAGAAAGCGGTTAATATGCGGACAGAGAGCGGTTAATATGCGGACAGAGAGCGGTTAATATACGGACAGAGAGCGGTTAATATGCAGACAGAGAGCGGTTAATATGCGGACAGAGAGCGGTTAATATGCGGACAGAGAGCGGTTAATATGCGGACAGAGAGCGGTTAATATGCGGACAGAGAGCGGTTAATATGCGGACAGAGAGCGGTTAATATGCGGACAGAGAGCGGTTAATATGCGGACAGGGAGCGGTTAATATGCGCACAGAGAGCGGTTAATATGCGGACAGAGAGCGGTTAATATGCGGACAGAGAGCGGTTAATATGCGGACAGAGAGCGGTTAATATGCGGACAGAGAGCGGTTAATATGCGCACAGAGAGCAGTTAATATGCGCACAGAGAGCGGTTAATATGCGGACAGAGAGCGGTTAATATGCGGACAGAGAGCGGTTAATATGCGGACAGAGAGCGGTTAATATGCGCACAGAGAGCGGTTAATATGCGGACAGAGAGCGGTTAATATGCGGACAGAGAGCGGTTAATATGCGGACAGAGAGCAGTTAATATGCGGACAGAGAGCGGTTAATATGCGGACAGAGAGCGGTTAATATGCGGACAGAGAGCGGTTAATATGCGGACAGAGAGCGGTTAATATGCGCACAGAGAGCGGTTAATATGCGGACAGAGAGCGGTTAATATGCGCACAGAGAGCGGTTAATATGCGCACAGAGAGCGGTTAATATGCGGACAGAGAGCGGTTAATATGCGGACAGAGAGCGGTTAATATGCGGACAGAGAGCGGTTAATATGCGGACAGAGAGCGGTTAATATGCGCACAGAGAGCGGTTAATATGCGGACAGAGAGCGGTTAATATGCGGACAGAGAGCGGCTAATATGCGGACAGAGAGCGGTTAATATGCGCACAGAGAGCGGTTAATATGCGGACAGAGAGCGGTTAATATGCGGACAGAGAGCGGTTAATATGCGCACAGAGAGCGGTTAATATGCGGACAGAGAGCGGTTAATATGCGGACAGAGAGCGGTTAATATGCGGACAGAGAGCGGTTAATATGCGGACAGAGAGCGGTTAATATGCGGACAGAGAGCGGTTAATATGCGGACAGAGAGCGGTTAATATGCGGACAGAGAGCGGTTAATATGCGCACAGAGAGCGGTTAATATGCGCACAGAGAGCGGTTAATATGCGGACAGAGAGCGGTTAATATGCGCACAGAGAGCGGTTAATATGCGGACAGAGAGCGGTTAATATGCGGACAGAGAGCGGTTAATATGCGGACAGAGAGCGGTTAATATGCGGACAGAGAGCGGTTAATATGCGGACAGAGAGCGGTTAATATGCGGACAGAGAGCGGTTAATATGCGGACAGAGAGCGGTTAATATGCGGACAGAGAGCGGTTAATATGCGGACAGAGAGCGGTTAATATGCGGACAGAGAGCGGTTAATATGCGGACAGAGAGCGGTTAATATGCGGACAGAGAGCGGTTAATATGCGGACAGAGAGCGGTTAATATGTATGCAGGGCCCACATATCATAAAGCGGGTATGGACCAGCGTCACACCTGTCGTTCGCATTTATTTTCACGTTTCTGGCCCATTCACATACTGTAGGATTGCTCACAGTCAGGCACTTGCAACTGAGCCTTCCCGATAACACACATGCATCATGCAACTTCTCCGTAAATAATAATGTATTTATTTTGTTTTATTTTTAAATATTCTTCAAGTAGATGTTGAAACGGTGCTCTGGCGCCCCTGGGCGTCTCCAAACGGATGACTGAACGGCACCTTTGATGTCCGAGTTTTGCTTAGTTGAGATAAATGAGCATGGCTCCGGTCCTATGGGATGGAAGTGCGCCAAAGTTCAGAAGTTTGAGCCACGACCATCACTCATCAGTTTCCATGCGGTATTCTGTTATATATTTCACCAAGTCGCCGGACAGTGACTCACTGTAAGCAAAATATTTTGTCCAACTTGTTATGGGTAACATATTTGCAGCCTTTCATAACATGTGCAACGATCTAGATAATCTAGCTAAGGTGTGCAAAGTTGCAAAAGGCCAGAATCTTCGCTATTTTTTAGTTCTTTGTTTGATGCCGTAACAATATCTTCAATTACCCACTGACTGTGACACGCGCACATATTTAT
>JAXIVJ010019668.1:0-18174 GCA_036785665.1 Chirona hameri | reverse complement strand
ATCCCGTATCCCGTTCCCGTATCCCGTTCCCGTATCCCGTTCCCGTATCCGTTCCCGTATCCCGTTCCCGTATTCCGTTCCCGTATCCCGTTCCCGTATCCGTTCCCGTATCCCGTTCCCGTATCCCGTTGCCGTATCCGTTGTCGTATCCCGTTCCCGTATCCCGTTCCCGTATCCCGTTCCCGTATCCCGTGCCCGTATCCCGTTCCCTGTTCCCGTAACCAGTTCCCGTATCCCGTTCCGGTATCCCGTTCCGCTATCCCGTTCCGGTATCCCATTCATGTATCCCGTATACCGTTACCGAATCCCTTAATCAGCTCCCGTATCCAGATTCCGTATCCCGTTGCCGTATCCTGTTCCTGTTCCCGTATCCCGTTCCCGTTTCCCGTTCCCGTATCCCGTTCCTGTATCCCGTTCCCGTATCCCGTATTCTGTATCCCATTCCCGTATGCCGTTTCCGTATCCCGTATCCGTTCCCGTATCCCGTTCCCGTATCTCGTTCTCGTATCCCGTTCCCGTTATCCCGTTCCCGTATCCAGTTCTCGTGCCCCGTATCCCGTACCCCGTTCCCGTATCCCGTTCCCGTATCCCGTTCCCGTATCCCGTTCCCGTATCCCGTTCCCGTATCCCGTTCCCGTATCCCGTTCCCGTATCCCATTCCGTATCCCGTATCCCGTATGCCGTTCCCGTATCCCGTTCCCGTATCCTGTTCCCGTATCAAGTTCCCGTATCCCGTTCCCGTATCCCGTTCCCGTATCCCGTTCCCGTATCCCGTTCCCGTATCCCGTTCCCGTATCCCGTTCCCGTATCCCGTTCCCGTATCCCGTTCCCGTATCCAGTTCCCGTTCCCGTATCCCGTTTCCGTATGTATCCCGTTACCCCTATCCCGTTCCCGTATCCCGTTCTCGTATCCCGTTCTCGTATCCCGTTCCCGTATTCCGTTCCCGTATTCCGTTCCCGTATTCCGTTCCCGTATTTCGTTCCCGTATTCCGTTTCCGTATCCCGTTCCCGTATCCCATATCATGTTCCCGTATCCCATTCTCGTATCCCATTCCCGTATCCCATTCCCTGATCCAATTCCCGTATCCCATTCCCGTATCCCATTACCGTATCCCATTCACGTATCCCATTCCGTATCCCATTCCCGTATACCACTCCCGTATCCATTCCCGTATCCCATTCCGTATCCCATTCCCCGTATCCCATTCCCGTATCCCATTCCCGTATCCCGTTCCAGTATCCCGTATCGCCTTCCCACTCCAGTCCCCGTTCCCGTATCCCGTTTCCGTATCTTGTTCCGTATCCCATTCCCGTATCACGTTCCCGTATCACGTTCCTATATGACGCTCCCGTACCGCGTTCCTGTATCCCGTTCCCGTATCTCGTTCCCGTATCCCGTTCCAGTATCCCGTTCCCTTACCCCGTTCCCGTATCCGTTCCCGTATCCCGTTCCCGTATCCCGTTCCCGTATCCCGTTCCCGTATCCCGTTCCGTATCCCGTTCCCGTATTCCGTTCCCGTATCTCGTATCCTGTTCCCGTATCCCATTCCCGTATCCTATTCCCGTATCCCATTCCCGTATCCCGTTGCCGTATCCCGTTCCAATATCCCGTATCGCGCTCCCACTCCAGTCCTCGTTTCCGTATCCCGTTGCCGTATCTTGTTTCTCTATTCCATTCCCGTATCACGTTCCTGTATCACGTTCCTGTATCACGTTCCCGTATCCCGTTCCCGTATCCCGCTCCCGTATCCCGCTCCCGTATCTTATTCCCGTATCTAGTACACCGTTCCGATATCTCCTTACCATATCTAGTTACCGCATCTTATTTCCGTATCCTGTTCCCGTATCTCGTTCCAGCATCCCTTTCTCGTACCCAGTTTCCGTATCTTGTTGCCGTATTTCGTTCCCATATCTTCTTACCGTATCTCGTTCCCGTGTCGCAGTCTCTGCCAAAACATTTTAGCGGTTTACATGCCTGAAATATGTCAACCGGCTTCAACAAAATCTCCCCGGGAGGGAGGTGCGACGTCTGCTAGTCATGCGCTCATTGATGAATTTGACTGCGGCAGTGTCAGTCGTGGGCAAACTTCAACGATTATATTTTATTCAACGACATTATTTCGCAACGTTAGCGTCGGTAATCGTTTGCTTTTGACTTCAGCATAAGTTACATATGAGCGATTTACAAAATATTTTGGGTGGATATAGATCAGCAAGAACGGTGCCATCCGTCAGTGTAAATTTACCGGTCAAGTTTGTCCTCGTTTTGGGTGTTACGGCGGTGTGAAGGATTAAATTGTCCAAAAATATTGCATTTCAACTTCAACTCCAAAATATTAGTCGCACAGCTTTGAGTAACACATATAATTTGAAGACGGTCGCTGCGCCTGCAAAATGGTGTCCGGATATATGTCATATCCGGATATATGTCATATATGTCAGCCTTTTACGTCGAACGGTTTCCGAGCACCAATTTAAATCCTGAATATGCCAATTTTATCATGAAAGTGTTCACAACTTTGCACGTGGCACGCACATGGCTCTGGACGACATCCTATACGGAAGGCCAATCGATTATCTATCACATAGTGTTGCTCGCATATCGCTGCGATTCTCGGTTGCCGAGCAAGCGGCCGGGGAACCGGGCGAAACTTGCCCATTTTTCGCGATTTCACAATGTCGCGTTTCCCATGTTAAACAAATGGCGCACGCGCGCACGTGCCGACGCCGCACCGTAGGTCGGATCAACACCAAAACTTGATACGACCTGTTGAATCACGGGACCCAAAAGTGCTGAAAAAATCACCCTCATAACTCATCAGACGGCTGCACAGGAACCGATTTAGGGCGTCACTCCGGCGGCGGCGGCGGCGGCGGCGGCGGCGGGTCATCTTTTAGGATTTATAATATAGAGACTAGAGGGCATGTATTGCGCGATGCGCAATTTATATAGCCATCTAATTTATATATGCTAGCCGTTTCCAGTGTCCCGTATTCCTTATTCCGTATTCCATATTCCATATTCCGTATTCCGTATTCCGTTTTCCGTATTCCGTATATCGTATTCCGTATTCCGTATTCCGTATTCCATATTCCGTATCTCGTTCCTGTTCCCGTATCCCCTTTCCCGTATCCCGTTCCCGTATCCCGTTTCCGTATCCCGTTCCCGTATCCCGTTCCCGTATCCCGTTCCCGTATCCCGTTCCTGTATCCTGTTCCCGTATCCTGTTCCCGTATCCTGTTCCCGTATCCTGTTCCCGTATCCTGTTCCCGTATCCTGTTCCCGTATCCTGTTCCCGTATCCCGTTCCCGTATCCCATTCCCGTATCCCGTTTCCGTATCCTGTTTACGTATCCCGTGCCCGTATACCGTGTCTTGTTCTTGTAACCCGTTCCCGTATCCCGTTCCCGTATCCCGTTCCGGTATCCCGTTCCGGTATCCCGTTCCGGTATCTCGTTCCCGTATCCCGTTCCCGTATCCCGTTCCCGTATCCCGTTCCCGTATCCCGTTCCCGTATCCCGTTCCCGTATCCCGTTCCCGTATCCCGTTCCCGTATCCCGTTCCCGTTTCCTGTTCCCGTATCCCGTTCCCGTATCCCGTTCTCGTATCCCGTTCCCGTATCCCGTTTCCGTATCCTGTTTCCGTATCCTGTTTCCGTATCCCGTTTCCGTATCCCGTTTCCGTATCCCGTTTCGGTATCCCGTTTCCGTATCCCGTTTCCGTATCCCGTTTCCGTATCCCGTTTCCGTATCCCGTTTCCGTATACCGTTCCCGTATCCCGTACCCGTATACCGTACCCGTATCCCGTATACCGTATCCCGTATCCCGTATCCCGTATCCCGTATCCCGTATACCGTATCCCGTATCCCATATCTCGTATCCCGTATCCCGTATCGCATCTCCCGTATCACATCTCCCGTATCCCATCTCCCGTATCCCATCTCCCGTATCCCATCTCCTGTATCCCATCTCCCGTATCCCATCTCCCGTATCCCATCTCCCGTATCCCATCTCCCGTATCCCATCTCCCGTATCCCATTTTCTGTATCCCGTTTCCCTTATATCGCATCCTGTATCATGTATCCTGTATCCCGTATCCCGTATTACGTATTATGTACTCCGTATTCCGTATCTCGTATCCCGCTCCCGTATCCCGTTCCCGTCTTTCGTTCCCGTATCCCGTTCCCATATTTCGTTCCCGTATCCCGTTCCCGTTTCCCGTTCCCGTATCCCGTATCCCGTTCCCGTATCCCGTTCCCGTATTGCGTTCCCCGTTCTCGTTTCCGTATCCCGTTTCCGTATTCTGTTTTCGTATCCCGTTTTCGTATTCCGTTCCCGTATCCCGTTCCCGTATCCCGTTCCCGTATCCCGTTCCCGTATCCCGTTCCCGTATCCCGTTCCTGTATCCCGTTCCCGTATCCCGTATCCAGTATCCCGTTCCCGTATCCCGTTCCCGTATCCCGTTCCCGTCTCCCGTTCCCGTATCCCGTTCCCGTATCCCGTTCCCTTATCCCGTTCCCGTATCCCGTTCCCGTATCCCGTTCCCATATGCCGTTCCTGTATCCCGTTCCCGTATCCCGTTCCCGCTCCAGTTCCCGTTCCCGTATCCCGTTCCCGTATCCCGTTCCCGTATCCCGTTCCCGTATCCCGTTCCCGTCTCCCGTTCCCGTATCCCGTTCCCGTATCCCGTTCCCGTATCCCGTTCCCGTATCCCGTTCCCTTATCCCGTTCCCGTATCCCGTTCCCGGATCCCGTTCCCATATCCCGTTCCCCTAACCCGTTCCCGTTTCCCGTTCCCATATCCTGTTCCCGTATCCCGTTCCCGTATACCGTTCCCGTATCCAATTCCCGTATCCTGATCCCGTATCCCGTTCCCGTATCCCGTTCCCGTATCCCGTTCCCGTATCCCGTTCCCGTATCCCGTTCCCGTATCCCGTTCCCGTATCCCGTTCCCTTATCCCGTTCCCGTATCCCGTTCCCGGATCCCGTTCCCGTATCCCGTTCCCCTAACCCGTTCCCGTTTCCCGTTCCCATATCCCGTTCCCGTATCCCGTTCCCGTATACCGTTCCCGTATCCAATTCCCGTATCCTGATCCCGTATCCCGTTCCCGTATCCCGCTCCAGTATCCCGTTCCCGTATCCCGTATCCCGTTCCCGTATCCCGTTCCCGTATCCCGTTTCCGTATCCGTTCCCGTCTCCGTTCCAGTATCCGTTCCCGTATCCCGTTCCCATATCCCGTATCCGTTCCCGTATCCGTTCCCGTATCCGTTCCCGTATCCGTTCCCGTATCCGTTCCCGTATCCGTTCCCGTATCCGTTCCCGTATCTCATATCCTGCTCCCGTATCCCATTCCCGTATACCGTTGCCATATCCCGTTCCAATATCCCGTATCGCGCTCCCACTCCAGTCCCCGTTCCCGTATCCCGTTTCCGTATCTTGTTTCTGTATTATATTCCCGTATCACGTTCCCGTATCACGTTCCTGTATCACGTTCCCGTATCCCGTTCCCGTATCCCGCTCCCGTATCTTATTCCCGTATCTAGTACACCGTTCCGATATCTCCTTATCATATCTAGTTGCCGCATCTCATTCCCGTATCCTGTTCCCGCAACTCGTTTCAGCATCCCTTTCTCGTACCCAGTTTCTGTATCTTGTTGCCGTATTTCGTTCCGATATCTTCTTACCGTATCTCGTTCCCGTGTCGCAGTCTCTGCCAAAACATTTTAGCGGTTTATATGCCTGAAATATGTCAACCGGCTTCAACAAAATCTCCCCGGGAGGGAGGTGCGACGTCTGCTAGTCATGCGCTCATTGATGAATTTGACTGCGGCAGTGTCAGTCTTGGGCAAACTTAAATGATGCTATTTTATTCGACGCAATTATTTCGCAACGTTAGCGTCGGTAATCGTTTACGTTTGACTTCAGCATAAGTTACCTATGAGCGATTTACATAATATTTTGGGTGCATATAGGTCAGCAAGAACGGCGCTATCCGTCGGTGTAAATTTGCCGGACAAGTTTGTCCTCGTTTTGGGGGTTACGGCGGTGTGAAGGATTAAATTGTCCAAAAATATTGCATTTCAAATCCCACTCCAAAATATTAGTCACACAGCTTTGAGTAACACATATCATTTGAAGACGGTCGCTGCGCCTGCAAAATGGTGCCCGGTTCAGCCTTCTACGTCGAACGGTTTCCGAGCACCAATTTAAATCCTGAATATGCCAATTTTATCATGAAAGTGGTCACAACTTTGCACGTGGCACGCGCATCGCTCTAGACGACATCCTATACGCAAGGCCAATCGATTATCTATCCAATAGTGTTGATCGCATATCGCTGGGACTTTCGGTTGCCGAGCAAGCGGCCGGGGAACCGCTCGGAACTTGCCCATTTTTCGCGATTTCATAATGTCGCGTTTCCCATGTTAAACGAATGGAGGACGCGCGCACGTGCCGACGCCGCACCGTCTGTCGGATCAACACCAAAACTTGATACGACCTGTTGAATCACGGGACCCAAAAGTTCTGAAAAAATCACGTTCA
Source organism: Chirona hameri (assembly GCA_036785665.1). NCBI lineage: Eukaryota > Metazoa > Arthropoda > Thecostraca > Balanomorpha > Balanidae > Chirona > Chirona hameri. Next base: position 11,629 of record JAXIVJ010019668.1, on the reverse strand, counting down.
TAACTCATCAGACGACAGCAGAGGAACCGATTTAGGGCGTCACCCCGGCGGCGGCGGCGGCGGCGGCGGCGGCGGGTCATCTTTTAGGATTTATAATATAGAGACTAGAGGGCCTGTATTGCGCGATGCGCAATTTATATAGGCAGCTAATTAATATATGCTAGCCGTTTCTAGTGTCCCGTATTCCGTATTCCGTATTCATTATTCCGTATTCCGTATTCCGTATCTCGTATTCCGTTTTCCGTATGCCGTATTCCGTATTACGCATCCCGTTCCCGTTCCCGTTCCCGTATCCCGTATCCCGTATCCCGTATCCCGTTCCAGTATCCCGTTCCTGTATCCCGTTCCCGTATCCCGTTCCCGTATCCCGTTCCCGTATCCCGTTCCCGTATCCCGTTCCCGTATCCCGTTCCCGTATCCCGTTCCTGTATCTCGTTCCCGTATCCCGTTCCCGTATCCCGTTCCCGTATCCCGTTCCCGTATCCCGTTCCCGTATCCCGTTCCCGTATCCTGTTCCCGTATCCAGTTCCCGTATCCCGTTCCCGTATCCCGTTCCCGTATCCCGTTGTCGTATCCCGTTCCCGTATCCCGTGCCCGTATCCCGTATCCCGTTCCCTGTTCCCGTATCCAGTTCCCGTATCCCGTTCCGGTATCCCGTTCCAGTATCCCGTTCCGGTATCCCGTTCCGGTATCCCGTTCCGGTATCCCGTTCCGGTATCCCGTTTCGGTATCCCGTTCCGTTATCCCGTTCCGGTATCCCGTTCCGGTATCCCATTCATGTATCCCGTATACCGTTACCGAATCCCTTAATCAGCTCCCGTATCCAGATTCCGTTTCCCGTTGCCGTATCCTGTTCCCTGTTCCCGTTTCCCGTTCCCGTATCCCGTATCCCGTATCCCGTATCCTGTATCCCATTCCCGTATGCCGTTTCCGTATCCTGTTTCCGTATCCCGTTTCCGTATCCCGTATCCCGTTCCCGTATCGCGTTCCCATATCCCGTTCCGGTATCCCGTTCCCGTATCCCGTTCCCTTATCCTGTAACTATATCCCGTTCCCGTATCCCGTTCCCGTATCCGGTTCCCGTATCCCGTTCCCGTATCCCGATCCCGTTTCCCGTTCCCGTATCCCGTTCCTGTATCCCGTTCCCATACCCCGTTCCCGTATCCCGTATTCTGTATCCCATTCCCGTATGCAGTTTCCGTATCCCGTATTCCGTTCCCGTATCCCGTTCTCGTATCACGTTCCCGTATCCCGTTCCCGTATCCAGTTCTCGTGTCCCGTACGCCGTTCCCGTATCCTGTTCCCGTATCCCGTTACTGTATCCCGTTCCCGTATCCCGTTCCCGTATCCCGTTCCCGTATCCCGTTCCCGTATCCCGTTCCCGTATCCCGTTCCCGTATCCCGTTCCCGTATCCCGTTCCCGCATCCCGTTCCCGTATCCCGTTCCCGTATCCCGTTCCCGTATCCCGTTCCCGTATCCCGTTCCCGTATCCCGTTCCCGTTGCCGTATCCCGTTCCCGTATCCCGTTCCCGTATCCCGTTCCCGTATCCCGTTCCCGTATCCCGTTCCCGTATCCCGTTCCCTGTTCCCGTATTCAGTTCCCGTATCCCGTTCCGGTATCCCGTTCCAGTATCCCGTTCCGGTATCCCGTTCCCGTATCCCGTTCCGGTATCCCGTTCCGGTATCCCGTTCCGGTATCCCGTTCCGGTATCCCATTCATGTATCCCGTATACCGTTACCGAATCCCTTAATCAGCTCCCATATCCAGATTCCGTATCCCGTTGCCGTATCCTGTTCCCTGTTCCCGTTTCCCGTTCCCGTTTCCCGTATCCCGTATCCCGTATCCCGTATCCCGTATCCCGTATCCCGTATCCCGTATCCTGTATCCCATTCCCGTATGCCGTTTCCGTATCCTGTTTCCGTATCCCGTTTCCGTATCCCGTATCCCGTTCCTGTATCCCGTTCCCGTATCCCGTTCCCGTATCCCGTTCCCGTATCCCGTTCCCGTTTCCCGTTCCCGTATCCCGTTCCTGTATCCCGTTCCCATATCCCGTTTCCGTATCCCGTATTCTGTATCCCATTCCCGTATGCCGTTTCCGTATCCCGTATTCCGTTCCCGTATCCCGTTCTCGTATCACGTTCCCGTATCCCGTTCCCGTATCCAGTTCTCGTGTCCCGTACGCCGTTCCCGTATCCTGTTCCCGTATCCCGTTACTGTATCCCGTTCCCGTATCCCGTTCCCGTATCCCGTTCCCGTATCCCGTTCCCGTATCCCGTTCCCTTATCCCGTTCCCGCATCCCGTTCCCGTATCCCGTTCCCGTATCCCGTTCCCGTATCCCGTTCCCGTATCCCGTTCCCGTATCCCGTTCCTGTATCCCGTTCCCGTATCCCGTTCCCGTATCCCGTTCCCGTATCCCGTTCCCGTATCCCGTTCCCGTATCCATATCCCGCTCCCGTATCCCGTTCCCGTATCCCGTTCCCGTATCCCGTTCCCGTATCCCGTTCCCGTATCCCGTTCCCGTATCCCGTTCCCGTATCCCGTTCCCGCATCCCGTTCCCGTATCCCGTTCCCGTATCCCGTTCCCGTATCCCGTTCCCGTATCCCGTTCCCGTATCCCGTTCCCGTATCCCGTTCCCGTATCCCGTTCCCGTTCCCGTATCCCGTATGCCGTTTCCGTATCCCGTTCCCGTATCCCGTTCCCGTATCCCGTTCCCGTATCCCGTTCCCGTATCCCGTTCCCGTATCCCGTTCCCGTATCCCGTTCCCGTATCCCGTTCCCGTATCCTGTAACTGTATCCCGTTCCCGTATCCCGTCCCCGTTCCCGTTCCCGTATCCCGTTCCCGTATCCCGTTCACGTATCCCGTTGCCGTATCCGTTGCCGTATCCTTTGACGTATCCGTTGACGTATCCGTTGCCGTATCCGTTGCCGTATCCATTGCCTTACCCGTTGCCGTATCCGTTGCCGTATCCCGTTTCCCCGTTCTTTTATCCCGTTCCAGTATCCCGTTCCCGTATCCCGTTCCCGTATCCCGTTCCCGTATCCCGTTCCCGTATCCCGTACCCGTATCCCGTTCCCGTCTCCCGTTCCCGTCTCCCGTATCCCGTTCCCGTATCCCGTTCCCGTATCCCGTATCCCGTTCCCGTATCCTGTATCTCGTTTCCCATTTCCATATCCCGTATCCCGTATCCCGTATCCCGTTCGCGTATCCGATCCCGTATCCTTTATCCCGCTCCCGTATCCAGTTTCCGAATCCCTTTCCTGTTTCCCGTTCCCGTATCCCTTTCCGTATCCAGTTCCCGTATATTGTATCCCGTACTCGTATCTCGTTCCTGTATCCCGTTCCCGTATCTCGTTCCCTTATCCCGTATCCCGCTTCCATATCCCGTTCCGGTATCGTGTTCCGGTATCCTGTTCCGGTATCCTGTTCCGGTATCCTGCTCCGGTATCCCGTTCCCGTATCCCATTCCCGTATCCCGTTCCCGTATCCCGTTCCTGTATCCCGTGCCCGTATCCAGTTCCCGTATCCAGTTCCCGTTCCCGTATCCCGTTCCCGTATCCCGTTCCCATATCCCGTTCCCGTATCCCGTTCCCGTATCCCGTTCCCCTAACCCGTTCCCGTATCCCGTTCCCGTATCCCGTTCCCGTATCCCGTTCCCGTATCCCGTTCCCGTATCCCGTTCCCGTATCCCGTTCCCGTATCCCGTTCCCGTATCCCGTTCCCGTATCTCGTTACCGTATCCCGTTCCCGTATCCCGTTCCCGTTCCCGTATCCCGTTCTCGTATCCCGTTCCCGTATCCCGTATACCGTTCCCGTATCCCGTACCCGTATCCCGTACCCGTATCCCGTTCCCGTATCTCGTTCCATTATCCCGTATCCCGTATCCCGTTCCCGTATTCTGATCCCGTATCCCGTATCCCGTCCCCGTATTCTGATCCCGTATCCCGTATCCCGTTCCCGTATCCCGTATACCTTAATCAGCTCCCGTATCCAGTTTCCGTATCCCGTTCCCGTATCCCGCTCCCGTATCTCGTACACCGTTCCAATATCTCCTTACCATATCTAGTTCCCGTATCTCATTCCCGTATCCTGTTCCCGTATCTAGTTCCAGCATCCCTTTCTCGTACCCAGTCTCCGTATCTGGTTGCCGTATTTCGTTCGTACCGTATCTCGTTGCCGTATCGCATTCTCTGCCAAAACATTCTAGCGGTTTAAATGCCTGCAATCTTTCAACCGACTTCAACAAAATATCCTCGCGAGGGAGGTGGGACGTCAGCTAGTCAAGCGCTCATGGATGAATTTGACTGAAGCAGTGTCAACCTTGGGCAAAATTAAGCAATCGTAGTGTGTGGTAGGATTACATAATATACATGCATTATAAATGACTCACGATAATGTTAGCGGAATATTAGGTACTCGCCAGTGCTCGCGGATCTTGGCATGTTAGTAGACCTACCACGAGCAACGAGCCGGACGTTACGTTATTGCGGGCGGGCGGCGCCGCCGGCGCCAGACTATGCAAGCCAACGAGCCGGACGTTACGTTATTGCGTGAGGGAGCTATCGCCGGCCGCCGGCCGGCGCCCGACTGGCGCATAGCGTCGGTAATCGTTTACGTTTGACTTCAGCATAAGTTACCTATGAGCGATTAGCAAAATATTTTGGGTGGATATAGGTCAGCAAGGACGGCGCTATCCGTCTGTGTAAATTTCCCGGTCAAGTTTGTCCTCAATGTGGGTGTTATGGCGGTGTGAAGGATTCAACTGTCCAAAAATATTGCAATTCGACTTTAACGCCAAAATATTAGTCTCACAGCTTTGAGTAACAAATATAATTTGAAGACGGTCACTGCGACTGCAAAATAGTGCCCGGATCAGCGTTCTACGTCAAATAGTTTCCGAGCACCAATTGAAATCCTGAATAGGCCAATTTTATCATTAAAGTGGTCACAACTTTGTACGTGGCACGCGCATCGCTCTGGACGACACGCTATACGCAAGGCCAATCGATTATCTATCACATAGTGTTGCTCGCGTACCGCTGCGACTCTTGGTTGCCGAGCAAGTGACCGGGGAACCGCGAGGAACTTGCCCGTTTTTCGCGATTTCCGAATGTCGCGTTCCCATGTTAAACGAATGACGCACGCGCGCACGCGCCGACACCGCACCTTTGGTCTTATTAAGCTGAAGATTTAATACGACCTGTTGAATCACGGAACCCAAAAGTCCTGATAAAATAACTCTCATAACTCATCAGACGACAGCACAGGAACCGATTTAGGGTGTCACTCCGGCGGCGGCGGCGGCGGCGGCGGCGGCGGCGGCGGCGGGTCATCTTTTAGGATTTATAATATAGAGATAGAGAAAGATGGCCTGTATTGCGCGATGCGCAATTTATATAGGCAGCTAATTTATATAGCCAGCCGTATTCCGTATTCCGTATTCCGTATTCCGTATTCCGTATTCGGTATTTCGTATTCCGTATTCCGTATTCCGTTACCGTATCCCGTATCCCGTATCCCGTATCCCGTATCCCGTATCCCGTATCCCGTATCCCGTATCCCGTATCCCGTATCTCGTATCCCGTATCCCGTATAACGTATCACGTTCCCGTATCCCGTTCGCATATTCCGTTAGCGTATCCCGTTCGCGTATCCGATTCCCGTTTTCCGTTCCCGTATCCTGTTCCCGTTCCCGCCCCGTATCTCGTTCCCGTATCCCGTAGCTGTATCCCGTACCTGTATCTCGTTCCCGTATCTCGTTCCCGTATCCCGTATCCCGCTTCCATATCCCGTTCCGGTATCGTGTTCCGGTATCCTGTTCCGGTATCCTGTTCCGGTATCCTGCTCCGGTATCCCGTTCCCGTATCCCATTCCCGTATCCCGTTCCCGTATCCCGTTCCTGTATCCCGTGCCCGTATCCAGTTCCCGTGTCCAGTTCCCGTTCCCGTATCCCGTTCCCGTATCCCGTTCCCATATCCCGTTCCCGTATCCCGTTCCCGTATCCCGTTCCCCTAACCCGTTCCCGTATCCCGTTCCCGTATCCCGTTCCCGTATCCCGTTCCCGTATCCCGTTCCCGTATCCCGTTCCCGTATCCCGTTCCCGTATCCCGTTCCCGTATCCCGTTCCCGTACCCCGTTCCCGTATCCCGTTCCCGTATCCTGTTCCCGTATCTCGTTACCGTATCCCGTTCCCGTATCCCGTTCCCGTTCCCGTATCCCGTTCTCGTATCCCGTTCCCGTATCCCGTATACCGTTCCCGTATTTCGTTCCTATATCCCGTTCCCGTATCCCGTTCCCGTATCCCGTTCCCGTATCCCGTTCCCGTATCCCGTATCCCGTTCCCGTATCCCGTTCCCTATCCTGTTCCCGTATCCTGTTCCCGTATCACGTTCCCGTATACCGTTCCGTATCCCATTCCCGTATCCCGTATCCCGTTCCCGTATCCCGTTCCCGTATCCCGTTCCCGTTTCCCGTTCTCGTATCCTGTTCCCGATTCCGTTCCCGTATTCCGTTCCCATATTCTGTTCCCGTATCCCGTTCCCGTATCACATATCCTGTTCCCGTATCCCATTACCGTATCCCATTCCTGTATCCCATTCCCGTATCCCTTTCCCGTATCCCATTCCCGTCTCCCGTTCCCGTATCCTGTTCCCGTATCCTGTTCCCGTATCCCGTTCCTGTATCCCGTTCCCGTATCCCGCTACCGTATCCCGTTACCGTATCCCGTTACCGTATCCCGTTACCGTATCCCATTCCCGCATCCCATTCCCGTATCCCATTCCCGTATCTCATTCCCGTATCCCATTCCCGTATCCCATTCCCGTATCTCATTCCCGTATCCCATTCCCGTATCCCATTCCCGTATCCCGTTGCCGTATCCCGTTCCAGTATCCCGTATCGCGCTCCCACTCCAGTCCCCGTTCCCGTATCCCGTTTCCGTATCTTGTTTCCGTATCCCATTCCCGTATCACGTTCCCGTATCCCATTCCCGTATCCCGTTCCCGTATCCCGTTCCCGTATCCCGTTCCCGTATCCCGTTCCCGTATCCCGTATCCCGTTCCCGTATCCCGTTCCCGTATCCCGTTCCCGTATCCCGTTCCCGTATCCCGTTCCCGTATCCCGTTCCCGTATCCCGTTCCCGTATCCCGTTCCCGTATTCCGTTCCCGTATTCCGTTCCTGTATCCCATATCATGTTCCCGTATCCCATTCCCGTATCCTATTCTCGTATCCCATTCCCGTATCCCGTTCCAATATCCCGTATCGCGCTCCCGCTCCAGTCCTCGTTCCCGTATCCCGTTGCCGTATCTTGTTTCTGTATTCCATTCCCGTATCACGTTCCCGTATCACGTTCCTGTATCACGTTCCCGTATCCCGTTCCCGTATCCCGTTCCGTATCCCGGTCCCGTATCCCGCGTCGCTCCGTATCCCGCGTATCCGCTCCGTATCCCGCTCCCGTATCTTATTCCCGTATCTAGTACACCGTTCCGGATATCTCCTTACCATATCTAGTTACCGCATCTTATTCCGTATCCTGTTCCGTATCTCGTTCCAGCATCCCTTTCTCGTACCCAGTTTCCGTATCTTGTTGCCGTATTTCGTTCCCATATCTTCTTACCGTATCTCGGTTCCCGTGTCGCAGTCTCTGCCAAAAACATTTTTAGCGGTTTACATGCCTGAAATATGTCAACCGGCTTCAACAAAATCTCCCGGGAGGGAGGTGCGACGTCTGCTAGTCATGCGCTCATTGATGAATTTGACTGCGGCTGTGTCAGTCTTGGGCAAACTTAAATGATGCTATTTTATTCGACGCAATTATTTTCGGAACGTTAGCGTCGGTAATCGTTTACGTTTAATTTCAGCATAAGTTACCTATGAGCGATTTACATAAATATTTTGGGGTGGATATAGGTCAGTAAGAACGGCGCTATCCGTCTGTGTAAATATGCCGGTCAAGTTTGTACTCGTTTTGGGTGTTACGGCGGTGTGAAGCTTTAAATGGTCCAAAAATTTTGCATTTCAACTTGAACTCCAAAATATTAGTCTCACAGCTTTGAGTAACAAATATAATTTGAAGACGGTCACTGCGCCTGCAAAGTGGTGCCCGGATCAGCGTTCTTCGTCGAACAGTTTCCGAGCACCAATTTAAATCCTTAATAGGGCCAATTTTATCATTAAAGTGGTCACAACTTTGCACGTGGCCCGCGCATCTCTCTGGGCGACATTCTATACGCAAGCCAATCAATTATCTATCGCATATTGTTGCTTGCATATCGCTGCGACTCTCGGTTGCCGAGCAACCGGCCGGGGAAACCGCGCGAAACTTGGCCGTTTTTCTCGATTTCACAATGTCGCGTTTCCCATGTTAAACGAATGGCGGCACGCGCACACGTGCCAACGCCGTTACCGTCGGTCGGATGGAGGACCCAAACTTGATACGACCTGTTGAATCACGGGACCCAAAAGTCCTGAAAAAATCGCGTTCATAACTCATCAGACACAGGAACCGATTTAGGTCGTCACTCCGGCGGCGGCGGCGGCGGCGCGGCGGCGGCGGGTCATCTTTTGGGATTTATAATATAGAGATAGAGATAGAGACGAGATGGCCTTTTTTTGCGCGATGCGCAATTTATATAGCCAGCTTATTTATATATGCTAGCCGTTTCCAGTGTCCCGTAATTCCGTATTCAGTATTCCGTATTCATTATTCCGTATTCCTTACTCCGTATTCCGTATTCAGTATTCCGTATTCCGTATCTCGTATCTCTTATTCCGTATTCCGTATTCCGGTATTCCGTATTCCGTATTACGTATTACGTATCCCGTTCCCTTATCCCGTCCCTTATCCCGTTCCCGTATCCCGTTCCCGTATCCCGTTCCCGTATCCCGTTCCCGTATCCCTTTCCCGTATCCCTTTCCCGTATCCCTTTCCCGTATCCCTTTCCCGTATCCCTTTCCCGTATCCCTTTCCCGTATCCCTTTCCTGTATCCCTTTCCCGTATCCCTTTCCGTATCCCTTTCCCGTATCCGTGTCCCGTATACCGTTTCCCCGTTCTTGTATCCCGTTCCCGTGTCCCGTTCCGTATCCCGTTCCCGTATCTCGTTCCCGTATCCCGTTCCCTGTATCATGTTCCCGTATCCCGTTCCCGTTTCCCGTTTCCCGTTCCCGTATCCCGTTCCCGTATCCTGTTCCCGTATCCCTATCCCGTATCCCCCGTATCCTGTTCCACGCATCTGGTTCCGTATCCCGTTCCCATATCCCGTTTCGCATCCCGTTTTCGTATCACGTTCCCGTATCCCGTTCCTGTATCCCGTTCCCGTATCCCGTATCCGAATTTCGTTCCCGTCTCCCGTTCCCGTATCCCGTTCCCGTATCTTGTTCCGTATCCCGTTCCCGTATCCCGTTCCCGTTCCCGTATCCCGTGTGTCGTATCCCGTTCTCGTATTCCGTTCCCGTGTCCCGTTCCCGTATCCCGTTCCCGTATCCCGTTCCCGTATCCCGCACCCGTATCCCGTTCCCTATCCTGTTCCCGTATCCTGTTCCCGTATCGCGTTCCCGTATAACGTTTCCGTATCCCATTCCCGTATCCCGTATCCCGTTCCCGCAACCCGTTCCCGTATCCAGTTCCCGTATCCCAGTTCCCGTATCCAGTATCCTGTATCCTGTTCCCGTATCCCGTTTCCGTATCCCGTTACCCTATCCCGTTCCCGTATCCCGTTCTCGTATCCCGTTTCCGTATTCCATTCCCGTATTCCGTTCCAGTATTCCGTTCCCGTATTCGGTTTCCGTATTCCGTTCCCGTAGTTCCGTTTCCGTATCCCGTTCCCGTATCCCATATCCTGTTCCCGTATCCCATTCCCGTATCCCAATTCCCTGCTCCCATTGCCGTATCCATTGCCGTATCCCATTGCCGTATCCATTGCGTATCCCATTGCCGTATCCCATTCCCGTATCCCATTCCCGTATCCATTCCGTATCCCATTCCCGTATCCCATTCCCGTATCCCATTCCCGTATCCCATTCCCGTATCCCATTCCCGTATCCCATTCCCCGTATCCCACTTCCCGTATCCCATTCCCGTATCCCATTCCCGTATCCCATTCCCGTATCCCATCCCGAGTCACATTCCCGTATCCCATTCCCGTATCCCATTCCCGTATCCCATTCCCGTATCTCCATTCCCGTATCCCGTTGCCGTATCCCGTTCCAGTATCCCGTATTGCGCTCCCACTCCAGTCCCCGTTCCCGTATCCCGTTTCCGTATCTTGTTTCCGTATCTCATTCCCGTATCACGTTCTCGTATCACGTTCCTGTATCACGTTCCGTATCCCCGTTCCCGTTTCCGTTCCCGGATCGCGTTTCCGTATCCCCGTTCCCGTATCCCGCTCCGTATCCCGCTCCCCGTATCCCGCTCCCGTATCTTATTCCGTATATAGTACACCGTTCCCGATATCTCCTTACCATATCTAGTTACCGCATCTCATTCCCGTATCCCGTTCCCTATCCTGTTCCCGTATCCTGTTCCCGTATCGCGTTCCCGTTAACCGTTCCGTATCCCATTACCGTATCCTGTATCCCGTTCCCGTAACCAGTTCCGCCGTAATCCTGTTCCCGTATCCAGTTCCTATATCCTGTTCCCGTATCCCGTTTCCGTATCCCGTTACCCTATCCCGTTCCCGTATCCCGTTCCCGTATCCCGTATTCTGTATCCCATTCCCGTATGCCGTTTCCGTATCCCGTATCCCGTATCCCGTATCCGTTCCCGTATCCCGTTCCCGTATCCCGTTCTCGTATCCCGTTCCCGTATCCCGTTCCGTATCCAGTTCTCGTGCCCCGTATCCCGTTCCCGTATCCATTTCCCGTATCCCTTTCCCGTATCCCGTTCCCGTATCCCGTACCCCGTTCCCGTATCCCGTTCACCGTATCCCGTTCCCGTATCCCGTTCCCGTATCCCGTTCCCGTATCCCGTTCCCGTATCCCGTTCCCGTATCCCGTTCCCGTATCCCGTTCCCGTATCCCATTCCCGTATCCCGTTCCGTCTCCCGTATGCCGTTCCCGTATCCCGTTCCCCGTATCCTGTTCCCGTATCAATTTCCCGTATCCCGTTCCCGTATCCCGTTTCCGTATCCCGTTCCGTATCCAGTTCCCGTATCCAGTTCCCTTATCCCGTTCCCGTATCCCGTTTCCGTATGTATCCCGTACCCTATCCCGTTCCCGTATCCCGTTCCCGTATTCCGTTCTCGTATCCCGTTCTCGTATCCCGTTCCCGTATTCTGTTCCCGTATTCCGTTCCCGTATTCCGTTCCCGTATTCCGTTCCCGTATTCCGTTCCCGTATTCCGTTCCCGTATTCCGTTCCCGTATCTCGTTCCCGTATTCCGTTCCCGTATTCCGTTTCCGTATCCCGTTCCGTATCCCATATCATGTTCCCGTATCCCATTCTTGTATCCCATTCCCGTATCTAATTCCCCTATCCAATTCCGTCTCCCATTCCCGTATCCCATTCCCGTATCCCATTACCGTATCCCATTCACGTATCCCATTCCCGTATCCCATTCCGTATACCTTTCCCGTATCCCATTCACGTATCCCATTCCCGTATCCCATTCCCGTATCCCATTCCCGTAT
>JAXIVJ010019667.1:0-18178 GCA_036785665.1 Chirona hameri | reverse complement strand
CACACACACACACACACACACACACACACACACACACACACACACACACACACACACACACACACACACACACACACACACACACACACACACACACACACACACACACACACACACACACACACACACACACACACACACACACACACACACACACACACACACACACACACACACACACACACACACACACACACACACACACACACACACACACACACACACACACACACACACACACACACACACACACACACACACACACACACACACACACACACACACACACACACACACACACACACACACACACACACACACACACACACACACACACACACACACACACACACACACACACACACACACACACACACACACACACACACACACACACACACACACACACACACACACACACACACACACACACACACACACACACACACACACACACACACACACACACACACACACACACACACACACACACACACACACACACACACACACACACACACACACACACACACACACACACACACACACACACACACACACACACACACACACACACACACACACACACACACACACACACACACACACACACACACACACACACACACACACACACACACACACACACACACACACACACACACACACACACACACACACACACACACACACACACACACACACACACACACACACACACACACACACACACACACACACACACACACACACACACACACACACACACACACACACACACACACACACACACACACACACACACACACACACACACACACACACACACACACACACACACACACACACACACACACACACACACACACACACACACACACACACACACACACACACACACACACACACACACACACACACACACACACACACACACACACACACACACACACACACACACACACACACACACACACACACACACACACACACACACACACACACACACACACACACACACACACACACACACACACACACACACACACACACACACACACACACACACACACACACACACACACACACACACACACACACACACACACACACACACACACACACACACACACACACACACACACACACACACACACACACACACACACACACACACACACACACACACACACACACACACACACACACACACACACACACACACACACACACACACACACACACACACACACACACACACTGCATCACAGTGGACACTTTGCACTAAAGTGCCTGCTAGGGCTCACCCCAGATAATGGCCCTTAGGTGAAGTTTGGGTCAAGGTCAGGTCACATAAGGTAAAAATGTAAAATTGAGTAACTCGCGCCGTGCCGGTGCTCGGCGCCACCTTTGCCGTGCCGTGCCGGGGGGAGGAGGTCGAAACGCCCCCCCCCCCCCTCGAACTCGGCTCCTATTGGATGTAGACAAAAACCGAAAATACCGTTCCAAAGCTTGTCAAAAATAATTTTGAAACTATTTCCGTCATATTTTGGCACAGGTCAATAGTGAGGTCACCAGAGGTCAATCCGACTGGCCTGTTCTTGGTAAACGTGCCGTTGGGCTGAATTCAAGTGCCGAGCAGGGTTCTTGGGGATCATTGCCCGTTGTGACCAGAAACGTTTAAAGGGGTTATACGGGTTTCCGTCCTGAAAGGAAATGCACTCTTTTGCACTTGTACCTACCTATGAGCTTTAAACACGTTTAAAACATAACCATGGACCTCAATGCTCATGTAGTCCATTATTTCAGCAATTATCAGCGACTTTGGCGTTTTTCGATATCAGATAACGATCTTGATCTACTTGATCGCCATTATTGTCCTTCACTTTCTTATCTTAGAATCTGCATCAAATTCGATGGTGCAGTAATCTGCGCGGCTGAGACAAAATAGGGATTACGAACTCAGAAGCAAGCTGCCGCAAGAGGGGTTATTTACTGTTTACGTTCACCATGAAAAAGGTCACGTGACCGTGAAGAGAAAAATCCAAGATGGAGGCCAATTCCGCCCCAGGACACTTCTCTTTGAACGGCTACCCCCATATCAATATAAATTAATTGAATTAAGCTTACCTTTACATGAAGGTAAGCCTGAAATTGTGAAATTGTGTGAAATTGCTATGTAAACATATCGCCTTGATGTAAACCACATTGGCATACGCGACAATTCTTGCGCTCTTTGCCATCTGGATGACGATTGTAGGAGTTACTCAATTAAAGACGCTCTAAGCCGGGCAAGTAATGTCATGCGTTTTTACGTTTTTCATCAATTTTAGAGCTTTGAATTATCTGCAAGTCCTACACTGGATCACAAAAAGATTATTCAATTCAATTATTACGGGACTCTTTATTACTACGTACTGTTCGTTCGGGTTTTGTGGTTTTTGTGGGCTTTTTCTTTGCGGCGTTTAGCGTTGAGAATTTGGTGCTGGCGTGTTAATTTTTTGGCATGAAAATTCATGAAAAATATCGAGTTATATGGGAAAAACTAGGTAACTGCTGCTGTCGTTGGAAAAAACAAGTTTATTTTATCATATATTGCTTGTTGTAACCGGAAATATGCCATAACTGAGGTGTTTTCATTAACATAAAAGAGATGACGGGCTTTACCTCAGTCAGTACTGCAGAAAGTACGCGGTGGCATCACCGCGTACTATGAAATGTCCTTACGTGCAGAAGAGGTCATTTCCATAAAAATGTGACTACCGTGTGACTTATACCACCTTTATAAGTAAGTTTTACTATGTAACTAAATTATTCTGTGAAAAACCCGTATAATCCCTTTAACTACGTGTTCAAAATGATATTTAGACAAAATGACCAAATGTCTACAATAGATTTTGGCACGTGCTTATGAAAAAAAATATTATTTTACCTTAGCACGTGACTTGTTTATTTTGGGTCATTCCTTCTCGATCACCCGGTAGGTAGAGGAGCATAAAGCGTGGGAAAATGCATCGCAACGTTTTAGTGAAGCTGAATCTCACAGAGTAAAACTTTGAATGGTGAACTTTGAAAACTTCGAAAACACTAGGGACAGTGTCCTTATGTTTGACTGCATATAAGTGCTGAAGGAAATGTGAAAATATCATCCGCTGCTAATAAATGTCATGACTGGGAAGTGGCGAAGATCTCCACTGTGCTTGATTTTTGTGCTAGGACGCATTGCTTATAGTAAGAAATGTTGTACATTTTCTTGTGGTTTGGCTCTTCCCGGTCGTTCTTCTCCTGTTCGAAATTCTGTTCAGCCTGTTCTTATTTAAGCTGCGATTTTTTGTTGACTTAATTTCGTTAGACTTTCCCATTTGTATTTACCAATCAATATCTAACTTAAGAATACATTTTGTTGGACACAGCTTGATATTCCACCATGAGCAGACCATGCATACCTGGTGGCGAAGGCATCTCTGCCAATAGCAGGACCGCAATCCCAACAGTTTCACCTGACTATTCAAAACCGTAGGTTTTGACGAAGTCCAATACCGGAGGTTTATCAAAACCGTAGGTTTTGACAAAGTCAAATACCAGAGGTTTATACTGGGGCAGCCTATTGGTGTAGTGACTTTGTATGTTTGTCTGTTTGTTTGTCTGTCTGTCTGAGGTGTTTGGCCACAGCTCGCTGACGAAAAGGCACAGCAACACGCGCGTGGCACCGTCCGATGCGCCAGTTCGGCCCCCAGGTGCCAGTGCCGGTGGCCGGTCGATCGGTGCCACGTGGCACGTGGTACGTGCCGCCACGTGGGACATTGCAAAATCCATTTGCCCACACGTGCCGCCCATACCAGTGGACGCAGGGCGACCAAATTCGGTGGGCGGGTAGTCCACATGGGTGCGGAAAATCCTTCGCGGTTGCCGACCCCGAGGGGGGCAAACGAAAGCCCCCAGGGGTTAAACTTTTATCGCGTGGGGGTCCTCGGATTTCGGGAAATTTTGATGTAGCGACACCAAATTTGGTACACCGATAGAGCTCGGCGAGTGACAGATGATGGTGCCGGTCGCCGCTCGGTCGGTGCCACGTGGCACGTGCCACGTGCCGCCACGTGGGCTTATCAAAACCGCAGTATATGGCTACGGTTTTGCCCCGGACCCAAACCCGATCCACCGAAATGGGTCCGCACTAGTCAAAACCGTAGGTTTTGACAAAGTCCAATACCGGAGGTTTATACTGGGGCAGCAGCCTATTTGTGTAGTGACTTTGTATGTCTGTCTGTTTGTTTGTTTGCTTGCTTGCTTGTCTGAGGCGTTTGGCCACAGCTCGCTGACGAAGAGGCACAGCAACACGCGCGTGGCACCGTTCGATGCGCCAGTTCGGCCCCCAGGTGCCGGTTCCGGTCACCGGTCGATCGGTGCCACGTGGCACGTGGTACGTGCCGCCCCGTGGGACATTGCAAAATCCATTTGCCCACACGTGCCGCCCACACGTGTGGACGCAGGGCGACCAAATTCGGTGGGCGGGTAGTCCACATGGGTGCGGAAAATCCTTTGCGGTTGCCGACCCCGAGGGGGGCAAACGAAAGCCCCCAGGGGGTAAACCTTTTATCGCGTGGGGGTCCTCGGATTTCGGGAAATTTTGATGTAGCGACACCAAATTTGGTACACCGATAGAGCTCGGCGAGTGACAGTTGATGGTGTCGGTCTCCGCTCGGTCGGTGCCACGTGGTACGTGCCACGTGCCGGCAAGTGGCCATGCAAAATCTGCTTCCTCGTGAAATGATGGCTACGGTTTTGCCCCCCATCCACCGAAATGGGTCCGCACTAGTCAAAACCGTAGGTTTTGACGAAGTCAAATACCAGAGGTTTATACTGGGGCAGCAGCCTATTTGTGTAGTGACTTTGTATGTTTGTTTGTCTGTCTGTCTGTTTGTTTGTCTGAGGCGTTTGGCCACAGCTCGCTGACGAAGAGGCACAGCAACACGCACGTGGCACCGTTCGATGCGCCAGTTCGGCCCCCAGGTGCCGGTGCCGGTCACCGGTCGATCGGTGCCACGTGGCACGTGGCAAGTGCCGCCACGTGGGACATTGCAAAATCCATTTGCCCACACGTGCCGCCCACACGTGTGGACGCAGGGCGACCAAACTCGGTGGGCGGGTAGTCCACATGGGTGCGGAACATCCTGTGGGGTTGCCGACCCCGAGAGGGGTAAACAAAAGCCCCCAGGGGGTAAACCTTTTATCGCGTGGGGTCCTCGGATTTCGGGAAATTTTGATGTAGCGACACCAAATTTGGTACACCGATAGAGCTCGGCGAGTGACAGATGATGGTGCCGGTCGCCGCTCGATCGGTGCCACGTGGCACGTGCCGCCACGTGGCCATGCAAAATCTGCTTCCTCGTGAAATGATGGCTACGGTTTTGCCCCGGACCCAAACCCGATCCACCGAAATGGGTCCGCACTAGTCAAAACCATAGGTTTTGACGGTCAAATACCGGAGGTTTATACTGGGGCAGGAGCCTATTTGTGTAGTGACTTTGTATGTATGTTTGTCTGTCTGTCTGTCTGTCTGTCTGAGGCGTTTGGCCACAGCTCGCTGACAAAGAGGCACAGCAACACGCGCGTGGCATCGTTCGATGCGCCAGTTCGGCCCCCAGGTGTCGGTGCCGGTGGCCGGTCGATTGGTGCCACGTGGCACGTGGTACGTGCCGCCCCGTGGGACATTGCAAAATCCATTTGCCCACACGTGCCGCCCACACGTGTGGACGCAGGGCGACCAAATTCGGTGGGCGGGTATCCCACATGGGTGCAGAAAATCCTTTGCGGTTGCCGACCCCGAGGGGGGCAAACGAAAGCCCCCAGGGAGTAAACCTTTTATCGCGTGGGGGTCCTCGGATTTCGGGAAATTTTGATGTAGCGACACCAAATTTGGTACACCGATAGAGCTCGGCGAGTGACAGTTGATGGTGCCGGTCGCCGCTCGATCGGTGCCACGTGGCACGTGCCGCCACGTGGCCATGCAAAATCTGCTTCCTCGTGAAATGATGGCTACGGTTTTGCCCCGGACCCAAACCCGATCCACCGAAATGGGTCCGCACTAGTCAAAACCGTAGGTTTTGACGAAGTCAAATACCAGAGGTTTATACTGGGGCAGCAGCCTATTTGTGTAGTGACTTTGTCTGTCTGTATGTTTGTCTGTTTGCTTGTCTGAGGCGTTTGGCCACAGCTCGCTGACGAAGAGGCACAGCAACACGCGCGTGGCACCGTCCGATGCGCCAGTTCGGGCCCCAGGTGCCGGTGCCGGTGGCCGGTCGATTGGTGCCACGTGGCACGTGGTACGTGCCGCCCCGTGGGACATTGCAAAATCCATTTGCCCACACGTGCCGCCCACACGTGTGGACGCAGGGCGACCAAATTCGGTGGGCGGGTAGTCCACATGGGTGCGGAAAATCCTTTGCGGTTGCCGACCCCGAGGGGGGTAAACAAAAGCCCCCAGGGGGGTAAACCTTTTATCGCGTGGGGTCCTCGGATTTCGGGAAATTTTGATGTAGCGACACCAAATTTGGTACACCGATAGAGTTCGGCGAGTGACAGATGATGGTGCCGGTCGCCGCTCGATCGGTGCCACGTGGCACGTGCCGCCACGTGGCCATGCAAAATCTGCTTCCTCGTGAAATGATGGCTACGGTTTTGCCCCGGACCCAAACCCGATCCACCGAAATGGGTCCGCACTAGTCAAAACCGTAGGTTTTGACAAAGTCCAATACCGGAGGTTTATACTGGGGCAGCAGCCTATTTGTGTAGTGACTTTTTATGTCTGTCTGTTTGTTTGTTTGCTTGCTTGCTTGTCTGAGGCGTTTGGCCACAGCTCGCTGACGAAGAGGCACAGCATCACGCGCGTGGCACCGTTCGATGCGCCAGTTCGGCCCCCAGGTGCCGGTGCCGGTCACCGGTCGATCGGTGCCACGTGGCACGTGGCAAGTGCCGCCACGTGGGACATTGCAAAATCCATTTGCCCACACGTGCCGCCCACACGTGTGAACGCAGGGCGACCAAACTCGGTGGGTGGGTAGTCCATATGGGTGCGGAACATCCTGTGGGGTTGCCGACCCCGAGAGGGGTAAACAAAAGCCCCCAGGGGTAAACCTTTTTTCGCGTGGGGTCCTCGGATTTCGGGAAATTTTGATGTAGCGACACCAAATTTGGGTAACCGATAGAGCTCGGCGAGTGACAGATGATGGTGCCGGTCGCAGCTCGATCGGTGCCACGTGGCACGTGCCACGTGCCGCAACGTGGGCGCTCCTCGTGAAATATATGGCTACGGTTTTGCCCCGGACCCAAACCCGATCCACCGAAATGGGTCCGCACTAGTCAAAACCGTAGGTTTTGACGAAGTCAAATACCAGAGGTTTATACTGGGGCAGCCTGTTGGTGTAGTGACTTTGTATGTATGTTTGTATGTATGTCTGTCTGTCTGTCTGTCTGAGGCGTTTGGCCACAGCTCGCTGACGAAAAGGAACAGCAACACACGCGTGGCACCGTTCGATGCGCCAGTTCGGCCCCCAGGTGCCGGTGCCGGTGGCCGGTCGATCGGTGCCACGTGGCACGTGGCACGTGCCGCCACGTGGGTCATTGCAAGATCCATTTGCCAACACGTGCCGCCCATACCAGTGGACGCAGGGCGACCAAATTCGGTGGGCGGATAGTCCACATGAGGGCGGAAAATCCTTTGGGGTTGCCGACTCCGAGGGGGGTAAACAAAAGCCTCCAGGGGGTAAGCCTTTTATCGCGTGGGGTCCTCGGATTTCGGGAAATTTTGATGTAGCGACACCAAATTTAGTACACCGATAGAGCTCGACGAGTGACAGATGATGGTGCCGGTCGCCGCTCGATCGGTTCCACGTGGCACGTGCCACGTGCCGCCACGTGGCCATGGCAAAATATGTTTGCCCAGCCCATACCAGTGGTCGCAGGGCGACCAAACTCGGTGGGCGGGTAGTCCACATGGGGGCGGAAAATCCTTTGGGGTTGCCGACCCCGAGTGGGGTAGACAAAAGCCCCCAGGGGGTAAACCTTTTATCGCGTGGGGTCCTCGGATTTCGGGAAATTTTGATGTAGCGACACCAAATTTGGGTAACCGATGGAGCTCGACGAGTGACAGATGATGGTGCCGGTCGCCGCTCGATCGGTGCCACGTGGCACGTGCCACGTGCCGCCACGTGACCATGGCAAAATATGCTTGCCCAGCCCATACCAGTGGTCGCAGGGCGACTAAACTCGGTGGGTGGGTAGCCCACATGGGTGCCGAAAAACAATACTGGCTGATTTTATCGAGGGGGCACGTGACCTCTCCTAGGGGGTTAATCTGATATCGCAGGGGTCCTCCGATTGGCGGATTTTGTTTTGCGCTAGCCGCACCAAATTTGGTGCAACGATAGAGTTCGGCGAGTGAAAGATGATGGTGCCGGTCGCCGGGCGATCGGTGTCACGTGTTACGTGCCACGTGCCACCACGTGGCCACTGCAAAATCTGCTTACCCAGCCGTGCCGCCCATACCAGTGGACTCAACGCAACTAAAATCGGTGGGCGAGTAGTCATCATGGGTGCGGGATTACCTTGGAGGTTGGCAACGGTGGCGCCCCCAAAGCACGTGCGGCAGGCACGTGCAACTTTTTTAACGGTTTCCTCAATTCGGTCGGCCACTACTCGGGAGTTATGAGAGCTAGACGCACCAAATTTGGTATGTGTGGGTAAATTGTGGTTAGGGCTATCTGCTGCTATTCTTTATGTGTCGCTGGAGTCCCGGGTTCGAATCCCATCGAGGGCATTTGCTTTTTCTATGCTTTTCTTGTCGAATTTTGTTTGTCGGCGCTCCTCGTGACGTTCCAACAAATGGCTACGGTTTTGCCCCGGACCCAAACCCGATCCACCGAAATGGGTCCGCACTAGTCAAAACCGTAGGTTTTGACGAAGTCCAATACCGGAGGTTTATACTGGGGCAGCAGCCTATTTGTGTAGTGACTTTGTATGTCTGTCTGTTTGTCTGAGGCGTTTGGCCACAGCTCGCTGACGAACAGGCACAGCAACACGCGCGTGGCACCGTCCGATGCGCCAGTTCGGCCCCCAGGTGCCGGTGCCGGTGGCCGGTCGATTGGTGCCACGTGGCACGTGGTACGTGCCGCCCCGTGGGACATTGCAAAATCCATTTGCCCACACGTGCCGCCCACACGTGTGGACGCAGGGCGACGAAATTCGGTGGGCGGGTAGTCCACATGGGTGCGGAAAATCCTTTGCGGTTGCCGACCCCGAGGGGGGCAAACGAAAGCCCCCAGGGGGTAAACCTTTTATCGCGTGGGGGTCCTCGGATTTCGGGAAATTTTGATGTAGCGACACCAAATTTGGTACACCGATAGAGCTCGGCGAGTGACAGTTGATGGTGCCGGTCGGTGCCACGTGGCACGTGCCACGTGCCGCCACGTGGCCATGCAAAATCTGCTTCCTCGTGAAATGATGGCTACGGCTTTGCCCCGGACCCAAACCCGATCACAAAGATGGGTCCGCACTAGTATAGACGAACATAAGACAGACAAGTCTCCGAGAATGTCGGCTGCATCCTGCTGCCTGTCGGAAGGCGTCCTGCACTGTCTGTCTCGTGTCTGCTTAATGCCAGAGGCAGGACCTGACGGCGGGCCACATTACTGTAAATGGTACACGTGGGACCCCGGGCACGGTCTCACAGCATCATCATCCAAAAATAGCAGGGACAGGCCCACATTGCCTCTTCACCGCAACGAGCGGTGATGCGGTCGTACACTCACGGTATGTTTAAATGGTCTGGAAACAGTTTCTGGATGTCTTATCCCGGCAGTCACTGGAGTATATTCTGTAATACGATTCACGGGGGGGGGGGGTAGCCCCCCCCCCCCCCCTGGTATCTTCAGAACCAATGATCGCAGCGGGACGCGCAAGGCGGCATTCGAAAGCACTCAATGAGATACACCTAACACAAACTTAACTAATTAAAATTGAGGTCACATGTCAGGTCACGGTCAAGTCAAACGTCAAAATCGAGGTATTTGAGTTTATGGATAATACTTGCCATCCATGGCCTTCGATTGCGCCTATAATCACCCAAAGTGCTGTCAAAGGTATGATATATATCCCACATGAGCTAAAGTGAGATTGTTGGAAAAGATCAAGGTCAAGGTCAGGTCACAAAAGGTCACTACACACAAAATATCTACGAAAGTCATGCAGCACATGTTTTATTGATGCTTTTACGCGTAGAATTCGATAGTGGTAGTCATTTTACCACCTGACTTCATTTACGTGAAGTTAGTGTCAAGTTCAGGTCACTGAAGGTCAAAATTTGAAATTGATAAATCGAAATGAAAAAGCATGTTTCTATATCAATTGTATCTAAAAAAAACAGTTCTGGCTTTTATTTGTCTCTATCCGGTCAATAAAAGCCAAAAAACGCAATTTCAAAATATGACGTCATGATTTACCCATACTTTATATGCCATGAGTAAAAAATATGATTTTTTTTTAACATTTTTGGGTTCAAAAACCAAAATTTTCGAAATTTCGAGATAGCTGGTTTGTAGCCCTTGCAATTTTCTACCTTTTAGCGTTTTTCGATTGCATTTTGCTTCAAATGCGGCGTTTGTACAGCTTGGCAAAGTTTAGCCATTTTGGTGTCAAAATCGTGTTTAATGACGTCACTAAATTCACTATATCTCGAAAAATTCTTGACGAAAATTTTTATTTTTGTTCTTAAAAGGTGTAAAATGATGCCCGGAAAGGTACTGAAAGTTTGGCATCGATATCTGCATTAGTTATTGAAATAATCCTAATATTCCTAAGGGGGGCTAACCCCCCCCCCCCCCAGTGACTCGCGGGTTAATAGAAACGCATATTACATTTTGCTGTATCGTCTTTATTCGCATGCAAATAATTGGATATCATATCCAATATCCATGCTTTTAGGAGCTCAACCATACAATGCACAAATTTGGTATGTGGTGGTTATGGTTTCATTTCTCCTGCTTCATCCGTTGAAAAATCGTTTTGCGAAATTTACCCCCAGTACAGTCCTACAGTCTTTGTACGGGCTGTAGGTACAGTCAGTAGATACAGTCAGTAATACAGTACAGTAGGTACAGTCGTTGTACCTACAGTCTTCCTTTAAAGTTCCGTTTTTCTGCAGTTTTGAATTATTTTTGTTTTTGCCCTTTTCCATTGTCTTGTCACGTGAAAAGGCTGACCTTGAAATGTGCACAATGAGAAAGGCGGGAGATGTGTGACATTTCTAGCCAATGTTATGGCAACTATATGTACAGTCGCACAGGCATCGCGCTAACATAGACGTATACAGAAATAGAAGACAGAAACGGGGGGGGGCGCTGGCGTATGCTATGTGTGTTAGCAAGCATCACATGGCACGTGCACATTAACAACATGATCAAATAAATTGTCATGTTTTTTGCCGTTCTTCCAGGGAAATCTCATCAATTGGAACCATTCAGATGTAAAGAGATAAAGGCGACGCAATTTTACAAATACACCGCGTCTTTCTGACATACTATGTCAACTTTAAGCTTGCGTAACAATCGTCGTGCACTTAACATGGACCTAAAATATACAGAGTAATAATGTACTAATATTTACCAGATTACACCTCCGTGCGATAAACCTGAACGGTAAAAACTAAGCAGTTGTAAACCGCAACGTCACATCCGATCTCAAGTACTTATTAAAGGAAGTGCAGTGGTGAATCCAGAGAGGGGTCATGGGGCCATGCCCCCTGCCCCTGCCCCTGCCCCTGCTCCTGCTCCTGCCCCCTCTTGAAGGGCCCAATAGCCCGAAGGGGGGGGGAATACCGATCGAAGTGACTCGAAACGAATTTCACCCCGTTGTCAAACAAATCGAAAGTAAATTTGCCCACTCTGACCTCCAAAGGGCCCATTTTGGCCTCCAGAGAGCCCGCTCTGGTCTCCGTAAGGGCCACTTCGGCCTCCAGAGGGCCCACTCTGACTGCCAGAGGGCCCATTCTGGCTTGAAGAGGGCCCATTCCGGTTTGCAGAGGCCCATTTTAGC
Organism: Chirona hameri; assembly: GCA_036785665.1. Taxonomy (NCBI): domain Eukaryota; kingdom Metazoa; phylum Arthropoda; class Thecostraca; order Balanomorpha; family Balanidae; genus Chirona; species Chirona hameri. The sequence goes on along the minus strand of JAXIVJ010019667.1, from coordinate 6,091 downwards.
ATGTGAAAGGCATATTTTGAACTAAAAGTGTCCATGCTGGTCTACATTTGTCTTAAAGGTCAAAAGGGCCCACCAATGCTTGAGGGGGGCCACTAGGACATGAGGGGGCCCACCAAGGTCTGGGGGTCCATTCTGCTACGTGGCCCCCTCCTTGACCGAATCCTGGATCCGCCACTGAGGAAGGTAGTGTGTCTACTGACATAGCTTATTTGTTTTTTCACATGGGGTTGTAGAACATAATTTTCTTTATCGAACCATGCCTTTCATTATTCCCAATTCGCCAAAGTTGCATAGATATTCAAAGACCTCAAGAAGTGCCGGGTAGGCCTTAAGTTATGGGTGGATCCCAGAGAGCTTACCGCCACTAGAGTATCGATAGACGAACATAAAGACAAGTCTCTGACGATATCGGGCACATCCCAGCGTCTGTCGGACTGCGCGCACAGCACTGTCTGTCTCGTGTCTGTTTAATGCCAGAGGCAGGATCTGGCCACATGACTGCAGACGGTACACGTGGGACCTCTAATACAGCCTCTCATCGTCGGGACCGCTACCCAATACCAACTGAACGGCTGAGACTATACCCAAGGGCGTAGCCAAGGAGGAGGCAAGGGGGTCATGCCCTCCCCCCCCCCCCCCCCCCCCCCCTGGAGGCCAGGCGGGCCCCTCTGGCGACCGAGCGAGGGCCCCCTGGCGCCGAAGACCCCAGTGTTTTGGATGGTGTCAGGCGCCCGCAAAAACCTTACGTCGCATAAAAGAACGCCCACTAACCTAAAAAAAATCGTAACACGAATAAATAACCACTTGCTTGTCTGTTAAAGCCATGTATATGTAAATACGTAGAAAAGGGCCCCAGCCAGTATGGATAGGGTTCTCTACCAGCTTTTAAAGGGCCCTGCCGATCTGGAGAGGGCCCTCTGCCGGCCTTTGAGGGCTCTGCCGATCTGTAGATTAACCTCCCAATCTGTAGAGGGCCTCTGTCGGCATTTAGAGGGCCCTGCCGACCTGTAGATGGCCCTCTTCCATGCTTTAGGGAACCTGTCGATCTGCACCGTGTCCCAGCTAATCTGTAGAGGGCCATCTGCTGGCCCTTAGAGGGCCCTGCCTATCTGTAGAGGGCTCTCTTCCGGCCTTTAGAGGGCCCTTCTAGCATGTCGAGGGTCCTGCCGACATGTAGAGGGTCCTCGTCCAGCCTTTAGGGCCCTGTCAATCTGCAGAGTGCCCCAGCCAATCTATCTGCAGAGTGTCCCAGCCAATCTATAGAGAGGGCTAAAGCCCGGCCCTCTGCCGGGCTTTAGATGCCCTTGCCGGCCTCTAGAGGGCCATGTCGTGTTTTTCAAAAACATGTAAACCAAGCCGTAGGAAGACTCCTATGAAACCTTGGATTACCCCCGCATTTTATGTTCAATTAATCGAAAGAATAAAATGTACAGAAAGTTTATTAGAATTCTTAATTTGCTAAATGAAAATGAGTACAAACGTTATAGAAATATGCTTGCCAATGTGTTAAGAGGGGCAAAAAGGTTATCTTTTCAGAAATCATTTCATGATTATAGAGGTAATGGAAAAGAAACCTGGAGGGTGCTCAAAGAAGCACTTAACTCCAATAAGTCGTCAGCTAATCTCCCAAATGCATTTGTTGATGATGATAATAAAACGTACTTAAATAAGGATATAGCAAATGGTTTCAATGACTTTTTGTGTCAGTGGGACAAATATTGGAAGACAATATGCCCACTTCTGATAGTTGCCCAATGGCTTACCTGGACATTGACTATTCTGTTTTTGATCAACCTCTTTCTACTAATTCGAATCAAATTGAGAATATTATCAAATCCTTGAACCCTGTGGGAGGTGGGATAGATAAGATTAGTACCAATATCATTTTGAGAACCTATAAAAGTTGCCTTCATCATCTTACCTACTTCTTTAATCTTTGTCTGCAAACTGCGACCTTTCCTGGTCGCTTAAAAATTGCACTTGTTGTTCCAATCTTTAAGTCAGGCGATAAGAATAAGTTTACAAATTATCGCCCAATTTCTCTACTACCTGTATTCTCTAAAACACTTGAAAAACTCTTGCACATTAACTTAATTTCCTTTCTTGAAACCAATAATATCCTTAGTGATTATCAATTCGGATTTAGAAAGAAACGTGGGACATATATGCCGGTAACTCTTATCGTTGAAGAAGTCACGAGGACACTTGAAAACGAGGGCAAGGTGCTTGGCCTGTTCTTGGACCTAAAAAAACTTTCGATACAGTGAATATAACCATTCTTATTAATAAGTTGCACTTAATGGGAATACGGGAGGACATGCTTAGTATTATTAAATCTTATTTCATGAATAGAAGACAGCGAATAAAAATTAATGGGTATATTTCAGAGTATAGGGAAATTAAGCTTGGGGTCCCACAGGGTTCAATCTTTGGTCCTTTGTTCTTTATTCTCTTTATAAATGACCTTGTAAACATTTCTAAGGAAGTAAAGTTTTTCAGTTCGCAGATGATACTGCTATCATCATTGAAGGTGATAGTTATGAGCATATTCAAACACAAATTAACACCTTCATCCCTAAATTGACTGCTTGTTTTTCAAGTAATAGGTTATCCTTGAATTCCTCAAAAACATTCTATCAGATATATTCGTGTTTTGCGATTCAACGGGATATCAATATTGTCCTTAATAATGTAAAGATTAAAAGGCAATTTTCAGTCAGGCATTTAGGGGTAGCTCTAGATGAAAATCTAAAATGGGATACTCATATTAACAATATATCCCTAATATTGAGTAGAAATATCGGTGTGATGGGCCGCGTGCGTTCATGTCTTTCTCCCAAGGAGCTAATATTACTCTATAACACGCTTGTTCTTCCTCACATCTCTTATTGTGCTGTTGTGTGGGGCAATGCCTATGCGGTCAGAATAAACAGAATTGTTAGACTCCAAAAAAGAGCTATGAGAATCATAGATAGTAAACCATATCTGTTCCCTTCTAATGAGCTCTTTATGAAATATGGTATCTTGAAATTACCTGAGTTGGTCATCGAACAAAATGTAATGATAATGCTAGCGTTCCTTAACGGTGCACTGCCTCCTTCCCTATCAAACCTTTTTCATATCAGCAGGCCATTCATTACCAGAGCACCTCAGCATTTTTTTTGTTCCTTTTGCTCGCTCTAATTTTAGAGTCGTTTCCCTCTCATTTACAGCCCCAAAAGCATGGAACTCGACCATTTGTGAAGGGTTTCACAATCTAGAGGACGTTCCCAAAAGTAAAATGAGCCTGAAGAAATATACCCGAAAAGCCCTTATTAGAAGATATAGCCTTAATGATAACACATCATAAAGACGTGTAAATTGTTGGGCACCCATAACCTCACGCCGTCCCAACGACTAGGCTTGAGGGATACCGACCCTCTTGATGACTGGCGGAGAAAACAAAAATCGTTTTTTTTATAAAACAAATATAAAATAAAATATAAATATCTCATTTTAATATAAAAAACAGTAGTAAGTTCTCCTAGAAAATAATTTAAAAAAAATATGATGTGTGCTAGGCGTAGGCTCCTGCCCACCCGCTGTAACCGGGCCACCCGAGACCGGCCCTCAGTATATTCTACGGGGGCCGGTCGGCCGGCCGGGGGTGCGGGGCGCCGGACCAGTGCAGTGGGTCGGCGCTTCGCACGCCCGGTCGGTGGACCGCAGCGGGAGCGCCGCCCCGCGAGGGAAAGTGCATATTAACGCGAGGTGGCGTGGGCGGGGGACATCCAGTTCGGAATTTATTTTGGGAGTTGTGACCTGTGCAAAATAGTTACAAACCTGTTGTGCAGCCACCCACCTTGAGCTATCCTGATTTAATTATCATCCTCTTTTCAAATCCCTTGTTTATCTTACATTCTGCATCCTTATGTTTGCCTACATTTTCTACATTTTCCTCACCATCATAGGATATCTAAATAGTTATGCAAATTATGCATATTTTTTGTCCCACTAACACCTTAATATAGTCAGTCTCGGAATACCACCGGATGTTACTAGCTCTGCTATCTGTCCGATGGATCCCGAGGCATCCTCATTTACTAATCATCAGGTGGCGGGCTGTCCTGCAAGGACACAAAAATAGCGGGGAGTGGTGCGACCTAACGTGAATGAGTGCCCATCCTTGCTATTAAGTTCTATGGTAATTAACGTAGTCAGGTCACACGGACATGGAAGGGCAGTCCTGTACACCTGTCTGCCGTCATCGGGTTGTATGGCCATAAGTTGCTATGACTTGATTGAGGCGGTAGACACTTAAAAAGGTATGGGACAATAAAAAAATGGCGTGACACTACATAGCAAAATATATAAATAAGCAAAGATAAAGATAGCAAAAGACAGCTCAATTCTCCTCCCCTTCCCCTCCTGAGCACGCCACTGCACAAATACAAAACTGCCATAATTTACATTCTCATGCATATACATATAATTATAAGCATCTAAAACATAAATCAAAGCGGCAAAAAATATTATAGTGACATCTTTAGATACCCCCCCCCCCCCCTGGAATTGTCTGAGGACGCCATTGGGTTAATTTCCCTAAACTTTCAAAAGGAGTATATGTTAGAGCATACAATTAGGTGGTGAAATCCAACAACATTAAAAAATTGCGTTCAAATAACGTCCCAGGGAAAGAATCTAAAAATGCATGCGTTCCTCCATTGTTTTACTACCTGTATCCGCCCATTGCAAAATTCTGCATATTTATGAATACAGGAATGTAGTTCATGCTCCAAGGAATCGAATACCGCTTTCCCAGAGAGAATCGGTTTCGCGGTTTCCGAGATACGCAGGGGGCCGAATAGGGCCCCCCGACATATTTGTATTTTTTAATCTCGACAGTAATAGGGTTAAGGGGCACTCATTCGGTTCACACATACAGATACATGATAAGCATACATCATGCACTCAACCAAGCTCAGCCATAATTCATACATACATTCTTCCGATTAACACATGCATACATTATTTGACCTAAACGACGAAAAGTGATAATACAACTCAATGAGACAAAGAAAAAGAAGAGACAAAAAGTACAAACAAATGATGTTACATAAACCAATCGACCGGTGCACCGAAGAAAAGCTCAAATCTTGAGCACGAGTAACTTGTGATAATGACAGGATGACAGTCACCAAGACAATGTCTTCAAACAACAGAGGCACGATCGGCATTGAGGAAATGATTTCTTATAACTTTCTTCAATGTTTGCTTATTCTTTGTAGCTTCATCCGAATTCCTAAACAATGTACACATGATTGTGTTCCATATTTGTGGAGCACTGTAAGATAAAGCAAATAACCTATAATTGGTGGTTGTGTTGATCTTGTGTTTGAAGATCCACAATATCTAAACATACTTGATATTGGATTAGATTAGATAAGTTCTTATTTATGTGTGCTAGTAAAATCACGATGCACGGTTCCTTTACTATTTATGGGAAACTCAGTAACCTGTGTTAAAACGAAAACAGTGGTGTTGAAGGGTGTAATAATATTTTTTCTTCAATTATTTTATTTGTATTTATCAATTTAGTCCGAACCTTTTCAATGGATGGGTGTCCGAGGTCAGGCCCCGCGCTAAATATAGCTTGTTGCATAGACCCTGACCTCTACCATCCGATCGCGCACTGCCTCGTAGCCGGCATAATTTAGAAGCGAAAGCTTTACGTGTCCGTCATACCTAGACACGGTCTGCCCCGCTCACTGACATCACCTGACCTTGAGTGCGAGCGACTGCTGCCACCGGCAGAATCTGCCCCACCCCCACCCCCTCCCGGATTTTCTCAATAACTTGAAAACAATGATAGATATCGACGTCAATCTTTCAGTACCTTATGCTGCATCAATTATAAGTCCTATCACAACATTTCAATTAAAATGGTGGAGCACTTTGGGAGATAATGACGAGTACTTTTGGAGATAATGAAGTTTTAATCACGTCATGTCATGTCATTTTTGGTGGAAAAACAGTAAATGTTTGAAAAATCGTAGAAAATCGAGTGTTGAAGCAAATTGCAAATAAAAAATCCATTTGATCTCATTTCCCC
>JAXIVJ010019666.1:0-18180 GCA_036785665.1 Chirona hameri | reverse complement strand
ACGCTGAAAACGTTGCTGTGGACATCATGGACATTGGACATTCATCCAAACTATTTTTAGGCGCCCCAAGTGTGAAAGGTACAATACGTCAGCACCTTCAACGCCTCGCCAGACATATTTCAAAAAAGTGTCACGGTTATTTCATGGGGGTCCAGGCCTCTTCGTAGACGCCATCCAGGGCGCTATCGGGAGTGGGGGGGAGGGGGGGGGGGCAAAAGCGTGTTATTGGTTGTGAAGGTCACGGGTGCCCGGTCGCCGTCGGAGGGAAGCTAAAGGCTTCAGGGTGTCATCATTCTGAGTGTGCCGGGACACCGCATCGCTTTCGGCAAGGTGCCATTCGGGGGCGTTATGATAACTTCCGAGGGTAGCAAGATGCCTTCCGAGGGTGGCAAGACGTCTTCCGAACTCCGAAGGCGGCATAATGCACTCTGAGGGGGCAACATGTCTTCCGGGGGCGGCAAAATGTTTTCCGAGGGCGACATGATGCTTTCCGAAGGCGGCATAATGCGCTCTGAGGGCGGCAAGATGCCTTCCGAGGGCGGCAATATGTCTCCGAAGGCGGCATGATGCCTTCCAAGAGCAGCATAATGCGCTCTGAGGGCAGCAGGATGCCTTCCGAGGGCGGCATATTGCACTCTGAGGACGGCATAATGTGCTCTGAGGGCGGTAAGATGCCTTCCGAAGGCCACAAGACATCTTCCGAGGTCGACATAATGCACTTCGAGGGCAGCAAAATGTCTTCTGAGGGCGGCAAGATGTTTTCCGAGGGCGGCATGATGCTTTCCGATGGCGGCATAATGCTCTCTGGACTCTGAGGAGGACATGATGCCTTCCGAGGGCGGCATAATGCGATCTGAGGGCGGCAACATGCCTTCCGAGGGCGGCAAGATGTCTTCCCAGGGCGGCATGATGCCTTCCAAGAGCGGCATAATGTGCTCTGAGGGCGGCAAGATGCCTTCAGAGGGCGACAAGACATCTTCCGAGGGCGTCATAATGCACTCCGAGGGCAGCAAAATGTCTTCCTAGGGCGACACGATGTTTGTCAAGGGCGATACGATATTTTCCAAGGGCGGCATGATGCCTTCCGAGGGCGGCAATGCACCTTCTGGGGGAGGCATAATGCGTTGTGAGGGCGGCAAGCTGTCTTCTGAGAGTGCCAGAGTGCCTTTCAAGAGTAGTACTACGACGCTGTCGGTAGACACAAGGGAGACCTGGCGGCCTCCCGAGAACGCTACGGCGCCTTCGGCGCCGGCAAATCCTTTGCAAGAACGGCGTCGCGGCGACTTCGGCGCCGTTTTCTAAGGCCGGGGGCTTCAGCCCTTACGGCACCCCCTGGATCCGCCACTGATTTGCAAAGGATTTTGTGGACAATGGGGTGCTAAAGGCCGGATAGTCTGTTTGTATAAGATATTCCATTGGGCTACTCTCTGAGGTAGGCAAATCACTTTCCAGCTGTTGTCCTATGGATGTTAAGAAATTGTTAAAACCGCTTGCTAAATGTTCACTGGTATGAACTGTGTTAGCATCATCAATAAAACAGGATGGTATGCAGTTTGGCGTTTTCCTTGCATTTAAGGCTTCTCTAAGTAACTTCCATGTTTCTTTATTATTTTCTTCGCTAGCCTCAAACGACTTTTGAAAATATAATAGTGTTTCCTCCTTCATTACCTTTGTAAGAATGTTTCTATATTTGTTATATTCATTGTCATGCTTATCACTACTTTTTTAATAATTTTGTGTACAACTTATTATTTCTATTAATTGAACACAGAATACTGGGGCTTATCCATGGCTTCAATGGTATTTTTCTTCTGCATGGCTTTATTGTTTTGGAAAACTTGTGAATTCCTTAGGTAAAAGTATTTATTAAGGCAGCACAAGCTAGATTCTGATTTTTGTATATGCCGCCACCCATTAACAGGTGACCAGGAGTCCCAACGAGCCCTGGATCCCAACGACGCACATCACCTTACGTTAACACCAGAGAATAAAAGAGAAAATGTCGCGGCACTCCCAGCTAGGAAATGGAAGAAGAAATAAAAAACAAATGAACAGAGGAGGGCTAAGTGGTCAGTGGTGATGTGGTAAAAAAAGGCAGAAAGTAGTCGTTGCTGAAATCAACAACTGACCCCAACCTGGGAACCTACGAACCCCTGGGAATCGTACATTCTGACATTCCCACATACGTAACCGAGTTAGTAAGGATTGCAAGTGTGTGCCCCACTGTCTGCTGCCCCAATCTTGTTGCCATCAAGAAAGGTTTGCCAGACAGTGAGGCAGGATACAATTTAATTCATACAAAGGTTGGGGAAGGCAGGTCCTGGTCTAGGTAAGCAGAAGGTCTTCGCTGGAACCCGGGGAGCCTCCCAGCTAAGCAAAGCTTGTTGCTGTTCGGTCTCACCCAGGTTCCAGCGTCGGTTAGTCGGCTTTCGCGCATGATGTAATGAACTGATCTATAAGTTGAAACATGATCTAATTAATTCATATTTCAAGAAAGCAAAAAAGAAATAGAGGTACTATATAGCTCAACACCAATATAAATCTCTATCCCTGATTTACTATGTATTATTTCAGATTATGCACGTTTATGCATGCTTATGTTGTTTGTTTATATACTGTTACTTAGTTCTGAAAATTTGTATTATTGTTTATTTATAATGTTACATACATTACAAACTTCATAACTTCATTCTTCTGCAACTTTGAAGATGACTTTACATACAGTTCACATTTAGCACTGCTATGGCTATTATTGTATTCAGGCTCATTTACTTAAATGAGCAAACTACAGGGACAATTTCTCTAGGCTTGTGAGGCAAGCAGGGAATGTTATTCATATTTACTCATACTTTCGTCACTGGCATTTACGTCACTGGCCGCCCCTGGCCAGTGACGGCGCCCCTCCGGCTAGTGACTGGGGGGGGGGGGGGGGGCTCTCCTTCCGCCAGTAATGGCCTACCCTACGCTACGCTACGGAATTACGCTATGCTACGTATGGTTTTTAGGCCAAAGCTACGCTACCGAATTACATTACGTTATATTTTGCTACGTTACCGATTACGCTATTTTTCGTTAAACGTATCCTATAATATATCGTACTACGATACAAAAGATACCAGGCAAATTAACAGTATGTAACGGTGATTTTTCCGTTCATCCACATTTCTAACTTACCTATCAACCAGCCATCATGCATTTCTTTCGTGACAGACATTTGCGACGACATTCGTAAGTCGTTACACAGTCACAAAGCATCATCATTAGTGAAATATGTTGTGCAAAGGTCATAGACAATAGCAATAGATAAGAAGCCAATAAAGCTATCAAGCTCCCAAGTTTAACTAGCATTAACTTGTTCGCTCCTGTAGCTCAGACGGTAGAGCGCTGAGCTAAATTTAGACGGTAGACCCTGGCTAGGATGGCCTGCTGCTGGGGGCAGCGGGCGCACACGTCGCACACGCGCAGGGCAGGTGACGTCAGAGGGCGGGGCGGACCTTGTCCAGGTATGTTCGTGTCCGCAAAACTTTCGCTTCTAAATTCTGCCAGTTACCAGGAATTGCGAGGTCCGATGGTTGGGTGGATGGTTGGGCCTTAGGGCCTGTGCAACAAACTCTGCTTAGCGCGAAACCCGACGTCGAAAATTCTTTCACTCAAATGATTCGGACTTAATTTATACAAAAAGTATTCCAATCTAATACAAATGTTGATAACTTCTTTTATGATACTGCAAATTCAGCGATGTCACAATCTACGAGTTAGATGAAAACTAAGTTAAACGTAAAATAAACCGTACAAATATAGGCATACAAACTCAAAGAATACCACACCGCTCAAAAATAACACACCGCTTTTGCTGCAAAACATTTCTTGAATTTTCAAAACGCTTGGGACAAACAGTATTCACGTCTCGACTGAGGAGCAAGATTTGCCCTCAGTCACCTTCGGCCGAGACGCCAATCAACGGCGAGTTGAATCAATAATATATGGCGCCTTCATTGCAGGGAAACAGGGAAACAGTAATCTAACCACCGATCCATAAGACGTTAGAATTTAGCAATAAGGTTACCCTCAGCTATATAAGATACCAATGAGATACCCATTACCATCAGCAACATATGGTCTGCAGGGCAGCGCCATGGATTTGTGTCGGGGGAGGGGCAAGCCGAAGGCAAGGGCCCTATTTGAGAAAGGGACTTCCCGGCAATTTTCGTGGGGGCCTCGTCAAAAATATTTCCGACTGCCTTTTTAGGGGCTTTCTCGGATTATTTTGTGGTTGTAGAAGCCTCCTCGGAAGTATATCATGAACAGCTTTCCCGGTTATTGTCGTAGGGGCCTATGTGGAGTCTATATCGGTTGTCTTCTTAAAGGAATTTTAGGAGCTTATCTCGGCGTCTTTTCGTGGCCTTTTTGGTGCTTGTGTCGGCCATCTCTTTAGGAGATATTTGGAGCATGTGTGGGTTGTTTTTAGGGTCTTCTTGGAGCTGGCCTCAATTGTCTTGTTAAGGCCTCCTTGGACCTTGCCACGTTTATCTTCAATATGCCTCCTCGAACATCTCTCGGTTGTTATCCCAAGGAGCGACTCGAAGCTCATTCCAATTGTCTATGTATTTAGGGACTGCTCGGTATTTAGGTATATTTGCGAAGGCCTCCCTTTATTTTATGTGGCCTCCTTAAGACCGGGGCCCAATGTTTGCCCGCCCCCTGCTCCTCCCCTGCTATGGCGCCGCCCCAGATATGCTACGAAATACCTTGCGTAGCAGTTACGTAATTTGAATATTTTTCGGTAGTACGCTACGAAATACTTCAATTACGCTACGGAACTGTTGCTTGAGCTACGGGTTACCAAAAACCATACCGTAGCGTAACGTAGGCCATCACTGCCTTCCGCACGTTCCGCACGGTGCGGAAGGAGAGTCGTCCCCCCCCCCCTGCAAAATTGTCGCCAATATTGGCGACGCCCATGTCGATCGGGTGGTCGATCGGGTGGCGCCCCTCAAGGTAATGACCTGGTCCTTTGTGAATTTCTGCGCCCGCCACTGTCCAGAGGTCATCAAACGTCAAAAAGGCTATTTTTGGCAAGACTGTTTTTCGCAAATAACTCTTGACCTAATCAAGATAAGGCAAAATTTTACGCCATCGTTTTTGTCTCGTAAGGCGCTTCGATTCATATTCATGTTGACCAGGTTAGGTTAACCTAGAAGTTTGACCTCAGGTCAAGGTCAAGTGGTGACCCAAGTAGGTCATGTTTCATATTGAGAGACGTGTCTCGATGCGACAAACACATCGGTGCCAGTTTCACTTCTCTATCTTCATTCTGTCGATAGTTATTGACACAAAGGTGTTGGCGACCTCTGATGACCTCGACTGACCCTGTAGGGGTCACTGAACAAAAGGTGAACCTGTATCATCAATAATGCCCTATGATAACATGATCCAGAAGGAATTGGAATGATATCATCCGTATCCTCGGAATCGGAAGTATTTGCATATTTCCCCGTTGACTTATAATGGGAAGGTCACGAAATTGACCCGACCTTAGGTCACCGACATACAAAAAGAAATCCGAGATGAACAAATTGTAGGTATCTATGACCTTATGAAATCCTGTAAGTTTAAAACCGATCGGCCAACAACTGTGTCTGTGGTACGACGGCAAACTTATTTTGGAGGTGGAGTCACGTGCCCTGGCCTGGTGACCTGAGCTGAGAGGACCCGAGGTCAAGAATTGTACACAATGTTGGTTGTTGGCGAACAGCTGTGCCAAAAATAGCGGCGCTGCGTGCCGCCGTGTTTTCGCTATCCTTGAAAAACCTTAGGGGGAGCGTCTAAACGCCCCCAGCACGGCGAGGGTTAAGTTACTTCGGGCGGCCTTCATTAGCAAAAACTCATCAGATACTGAAAACAATATCACTGAACACTTGGCGAATGGGTCCGATGAGGAAATCAATGGTGTAAACTTGACGTGTTTTCCATTGACATTTATTCAGGTATTTCATGTTGTTATTCCGACGTATGTTTGCACCTGCTCCTTGGACGGTGGCCGGTGGGCCCCCTTGACACAGGGAGGCCCCTGGGTGGCTGTTCCCCACTTTTTATGACGTTCCTGCGTCTATGCCTGAAATGTCTCTAACGTTCTGGGCCGCGATCGTGGCGTGGGTCGCTTCCATTGCTCCCCTCGCCCTACGGGGGTCCTAAAACGACCCCCTGAGGGTTTTCTTGCATATTTTTTTTTTGCGGCGCATCTTGCTGAAATTTTCAGTACCTAAGTATACAAAAATTATACGTTTGCTGTAAAAAAACAAATCATTGAAATTGGTTGAGAAATTTGGGAAATAATGATGTTTTGATGACGTCATGTTGGTGGAAAAACGATAAATGTTTGAACAATCGTAGAAAACAGAGTTTTGAAGCAAATTGCAAACGCAATTAAGCAAAGATATGAAATGTCATTTTCCTTAACATGGCAATCTCGAATTGTCAAAATTTTGGGTCTTTGATCCCCAAAATGAACAAAAACTGTTTTTTTTAATCACCATAAAATCAAAATTTTCAAAGATGTTAAAAATACGGAAAATATGTGAGAGAACTGAGTATGGACAACACTCAAACCAAATTTCAAAGAAATATCTCTATTTTTTACTGAGTGATGGCTCCCTTACTCAAAAGTGTAAGAAATTCATGACGTCATTTTTTTAATAACTTTTTTGGACTTTTTTGACCAGATACGAATCAATAATTACCTTTTCTGTATTTATGAGACAAAACTGGTCTAGGAACATGCCTTTTTATTTACATTTATCAATTTCTCATTTTGAGGTTTTCTGACAGCAAAATCGCTGTTCTGGACGTGGTCGATCGAGGTCATTCACTTGACCTGGAAGGTCACTTGTTGACCCAAAACCTAAAACTTACATACCGTTAGATTCCAAACATGACATGCAACATGTTGGTTCTTACCGCGTTACTCTATGTTGCTTGGTTTGGAAGTTAACAGGGGGTCTTTTTAGGACCCCCCGTAGGGCGAAGGTGAAAAAAGCTCCCGTAGGGCGAGGGTTAACATAGGGGCCGCGAACCGCCGGCCAGAATTTTAAGAGCGGCCCCCGTCTGCCTTTGGAAATAGCTCACGAAATTATTCGGCCCCTTGCGAAATATGAGAGATCGTTTTGGTCGTTTGAGGTTTACCAAGCGATATCTCAAGATTCTGATGGTAGCGCCATCACAAGCAAGGGTGACGTTACCATCAGACTGTGTGATTAGCTTGCAGGCCGTTGTCATCCCAATGCCTATAAGCTGTTCAATAAATGCCCCCGGTGACGTCACCGGTAAATTACTTTTTGCATCCCTGTGAGTTTCCTTGTCATTAATATGAGACTTGATACTGTCTAACATAGTTTATTGATGATTTACTTTACATGTATGTCACTTGCGAAATAGTGTTCAATATATTTAGCTTGCTATGCCGGATATAGGTGAGTATGCCCTCGGGGACGTCATGGGAGATCTGCTCAGTAGGGACAGTTCTACCTTATATTTATGGCCTTGATTAGCTTGAAGTTGAACTGATTCGAACCTGGGATTATATTGTTTGAATTTGCTTTGGTTTTGAAACATGAATATTTGGTGATCAACGAAGAGTATATAGAGTATAATAGGAAGATGGATAATCCTGTGTTGGTAGGTACTTGCTCAAAATGATTTTGTTTTAGTAAAATTATCCACCGTTGAATGAAAGTTTTACAAAATAGCTAGAACAAAAATACCAATTGAAGTGAATATACAAGTGAATATACAATGCATATACAAGTTCTATAACTTGTATATTCATTATTCATTGATATTAGGTAATATGAAATAGCATTTGGCATGTATGATGTGGTGTACGGCCAACAACTGATGTAACTCTATTATTGAAACTCAGACATTGCTGAGAAACTGTTTGCCCATCAATCTGGCTGCCTGTTCATGTATGTGTAGCCAGATGTGAGTGGAGGAAGGGAGCAAACTATAGTTCACTGGCCGTAGTTCTTGTGATGACAAGATGGGTGAACTGGACGGTGGACATAGGGGATGATACCCGACCTAGAAGGATCTGCGTTGTTGCTGATGATGTGGCACTGCGGTTATTTGTTGTTTTTGTTGGCTACTGTCATTGTGCTTCACTTGTGCCGTCTGCCTACTTCACTTGTAGGTAATTTGCCTTGCCGGCATCCATAACATCAGTGGCGGCGGATTTGATTTTGGCATGGGGGCAAGACTTCGATCAATTCAGTTCAGGCACGTAACCAGGATTTTGCTTAGGAAGGGGCCACAATACCTTTTCACCTGCCGAAGGGGGGGGGGGGGAAGGGAGGGGGTGCAGTCGGAGATATTTCAAACTCTATTTTTTCCATGCAACGCCCATAGACTTAATGTTAAAGCTGCACGGAATCCCCTTTTTTTATCTAGTGTAAACTGGACGGTTCAGGGGGGAAAGGAGAGGGCATGGCCCCGTGGCCTACGTCCCTGATTCAGTTCACGTAGTCATATAGCTTAAACACATAGGTTGAAGAATTTGTAGGAAATTTAAAGGTGATGATGATGATTAACGTGATTTAGAGTGGCGATCTATCAGGGTTGCCAGAGCGCGGAAATTAAGCTAGGGTAACATACAATTACAATGTAATAGCTACCAGAAAACAAGACCCGTTTTCAATAGCCAACTATTGATGTTTCAAAGTTCAACTTCCCGTCCTTCCGGTTACAACGGCGGAGGCGGAGAGGGTGTTCAGTAAGGTGGAGAAGACTATCCTCTCTCCGAGCGACAATGACCAAGCTCCGGATGACGGAGGCGCTGATCATGTGCGAAGCCCACCGCGAGACCTATAGGTCTGACCTATACGGATGACATTATAATGTCATCCGTCAGCGAAGTCGTTGACTTCTTTGCGCGATCGGGGAGTCGCCAGCTAGATTATTTCAGGCTGCCGCTACCTGGCTGGCTGCCGCAGGTTTCTGCCATAGACTGTATGGCAGTAATATGAGAAATACAGCCTTGACCGTAGTAGGTATCGGTTACTTCGTCTGCGTGTGTCGTATCTATGGACCTGCCGAGATGCGCAAATAGCCTCGAGGTCCGGGAGCAGGAACATATTTTTTTTGCAAGAACCTGGCAACGGAAGTTGATCATCCTATCCGTATGCGGTGCATAGATGGTTAGTAAAGTTTCTTGAAATGTATATTGAATTTGACGCCATGATCGGGTCATCTGACATCTGTATTATTGTTTTGAATGGCGGAAATGCGACTGGTTCGATCATGTTTGACGTCCTCGCCTTTAGCTCTTTTTTATCGGAGCGTAACAGATAACAACGACAAACATTTGTGCAGCGAAACGCGTATTCATTTTTCCGGTCGGACCATCCCCTCGGTTTACTATCCAAGATTCGGAGCTGAAAATTCTGAAGAAAACGGCCATTTATTTGATGCTCCAAGTTCTGTTTTAAATTTCTATGGTAGATTCTTTCCACTAACATTTTTTTCCTTGACCGCAAAAAATATAAAATATAAAACACACTTGTTTTTTGCAAGGGTCGTCGAACCCTGTAGCAAAAAGTAGTTGGCCCCAAAGACGAACGGATGGATCCGTCCTTACTCTTAAGGGCAACGCCGGCTTGATTCAGCGCACATTTTTCATGTTTTTTTCCCTTGCAGTCGGGAACGAAAACATAGGTACACCTTTTTCCATATCCCAAAAGGTCGAAAAGCTAAACAAAAAATCATTAGAAATCGTGTGGTTGCAAAATAAAGCGGTCCAAATCCGGGGAGATTTTCCAAATTGGGGGTACCTAGGTAAGATCCGCTCAAACTGGTTACCCCCCCCCCCCAAAACGGCCGGCTGGATCCGCCCTTGATGCGCCGAACATATTAACAAATAACGACAAGATCTCTCATATGATTGGTGTGTGTAACATTGCTGTCTGTTGTTAACTTGTTGGTGTGTTATCTCTGGAAAGTCAAGATGTTTAAAACATTTCTGGAAAATATAAATTACAACTTCTGAAGCATCTTGAATACTTGAACACAACTTACTTAGGATTATAAAACAACTAGTTTTAGGATCCCATAGTGACACGGTGTTTGATCTCAAATTCCAAAATTTCAAAATTACAAAATTACAAAAAGATGAAAAAGTCAAAAACGTTAAAAACCTGCTGTTTGATTGATGCTGATTGATGCTGCTGTTGAATTGATGTTGTCGCGTAATGTGACAGATTTTGTCAAGGCTGTATAACAAGGTAGGCCATTCCGGCCAAAAACAGTGTGTCAACGCCTCTGATTGGTCGATGGTCGTGACGTCAACGGTACATGATTTTTTTCTAGCCGGCATGATCAGCGTGCAAAATCCCATTGGGATTCCCCCCTCTAACTCGAAAACTAAAAAGGCTAGCAAGACGCAAAAAAAAACAGTTTTCGAAAACTCTACAAGGCCATTCGAAGTTACTCGTGTATTATTTGGCTCAGGTCAATATTGAGGTCACCAGAGGTCATCAAAGGTAACATTTTCCATTGAAGGACTTTGCTCTAGAAGCCCCCAAATATCTCGGGAACTATGAGAGCTAGTACACTCACAAAAAAAATCAACACCCACGCAGGGTGTCGACACCTCTAGCCCGTGTGATGCCCACACAACCCAAAATACGTCGCCTGGCAGGTGTTTTGTTTAGCACTCAGGGAGGTGTACCGGAACAACCGTGATCGCCGCTGCATGGGGTGTATAGGTTTAACGGAACACCCTTTATAACCGCTGCATGGGGTGTCGAGGTGTCGCAATACGCTTGCGTGGGGTGTCGATTGACGCCTCAGTCGGGCGTATTGCGGGAGCTCGTTTACCATTGTGAGAGGCGTAACGTCACCGCTGCATGGGGTGTCGAGGTGTCGCAATACTCATGCGGGGGGTGTCGATTGACGCCTCAGCCGGGCGTATTGCAGGAGTTCGTTCACCACTGGGAGAGGTGTAACGGTCGCCGCTGCTTTGGGTGTCGTGACGCCGACGCATGGCCGCCGGCCGCTGGGCGCCTGCTCAGAGACGTGTCGCAACTCTCAAGACTCATTCCAATCTCTGACCTGACTCTGACCACTCTCTCTGACCTGACTCTGACCACTCGCGCCAACCTTCCCAATCTGAGCAACTAAAAATTAGTAGATTTCCGTGCAAAACCATTGTATTAACAAAACCGTGAATTATTGTAAATAGATCCATATATCAACATCAACATCACAAATCATCTTCATCAAACATACTCATAAGTAATCATAGTTACTATGGATCAACAGTCAGTTAAGTATATTCATATGTTTATAGAAGCTTGGTCGGTGCAGCTCCGACCGGATAAGCAATACAATTGGTTGTGACGGGAGGGCATGAAACATATAGACGCTATCATACCTAATGTTTATCGATCACAAATTCACAACTAACTCCATTTCTAAGATCAAAAGAACGCACGAAAGAACGCACTCACAACTCACAATTAGGTACTTATAACTCCGATCACGACAGCACGATTGACAGGCTTTCGCAACTCAACGGCAACTTGAACACTGACAACGGTCGACGCACGCACTCTGCACAACCTGCCGCGGCCAAGGCCACGGCGCAACTGAGCCGGCGCGGCCGGCCGGCGGCGATGTGCGCGAGCAGCTAACGCCGCGCCGCCGTCTGCGTCACGACACCTCAAGCAGCGGTGACCGTCACACCTCTCCCAGTGGTAAACAAACTCCTGCAATACGCCCGGCTGAGGCGTCAATCAACAATCCCCGCATGAGTATTGGGACACCTCGACACCCCATGCAGCGGTGATGAACACACAATGCGATGGTGGTCGGCACTGACACACCGCGCCGGTGTCTGCCATGAGTGTAGATAGCGAAGCCTCAACAATTACCCCCAATGCATGAGTAAATTTCAAATTTAACCCCTGTGGTAGGAGTTAACACCCGGGTCGTGTGTCGCGATTTTGTGAGTGTCACAAACGGAAAAATCAATCGAAAGCTCATGCAAATTCAAATCGACGGTCACAATCTAATGTTAATGTTAAGTCACAATGTTCAGTACCGATCATGAACTCCTTAAGAAGTATATGTACTTGCTTTTTAATTTTTCAAAACTTCCAAACTTTGAATTAGGTATTAATTGTATTTAATTCTTAAATTTAGATCAGATCATTTTAATACCAAAACGGTAGCCAAATAAATTGTTGCTAACAAAATCAAAAGGTCATTATTTCCCTTTAAGTCTTTACTTGTCCCGTAAATATAAAATATCAAACTTATTTGTATATAGATTTAGTCCGAACCTTTTAAATGGATATATTTCCGAGGTCAGGTCCCGCGATAAGCAGAGGCCCTGCCCCCACCATCCGATCGCGCAATTCCTGGTAGCTGGCAGAATTTAGAAACGAAAGTTTAACGTGCCCGAAATACCTGGACAGTGGACACGGTCGACCCCGCCATTTGACGCCATATGACCTTGAATGTAGGCCATCCCAGTCAGGGGCAAATGGCGAGCGCCGAAGCGACTCGAACCCGTGCTGCCAAGCCGGGTGAGTTCTAAATTAAGCAAAGGAATATTGAGTTTGCATGCCCAGCGCTCTCCCGACCGAGCTACAGGGGCGGCTAGGGCGGCAAACTTAGTGACGCTCCGCGCAAAAGATAAACTTTGTGCTTGCACTTGGCTATGGCACCTGACTTTCCGAGATCGGCTTAACTCTGCACTTGTAGTCAACGTCTGTGTACACAGACGTGGACGTCAGCTAAAGATCCAGAAATGATCCTTGACCCAGCCATGGGTCGCCGGTCGACTGATTACCGGGAACTCAACTGTGCAGTTATATCGACCGTCCGCTGCGACAGCTGGGCCACGCACGCAATCGCATGAAGCAAGCCGACAGAAGCACATAACGAGACTGGTTGGAATGCAACGATCTGCATGGACTCTTGCATTGCATTATGCATTGGATTCTCATTTCGCATACTGTGCTCCTTTCGTGAACGGCATGCAATATGCAATCTGCAATATGCAGTATGCAATCGATAGCGAGGCATTACTTTTGTATTGTCTCTAAGAAATAACAAGGCGCATGCATAACATGCACTCTGAATTCTGAGATTGCACTCTGCGACTGAATTCAAGTCCTGTTCCTGCCAATCTTGTGTGGCGATCAACTTTATGGTGAGGCCCAGGGATTTTCTTCAACGCCTCACTGACCCACTTGCATCGCCTCGGCTGAGGCCTAACGCAGGAGGCACCTGCTCAGTATGCTGTACTGGTGTCGATGGTGGCCGATACCTGTCCGGTGCTGGTGTCGATGGTGGCCGATACCTGTCCGGTGCTCGGGTCGATGGTGGCCGATACCTGTCCGGTGCTGGTGTCGATGGTGGCCGATACCTGTCCGGTGCTCGGGTCGATGGTGGCCGATACCTGTCCGGTGCTGGTGTCGATGGTGGCCGATACCTGTCCGGTGCTGGTGCCGATAGTGGCCGATACCTGTCCGGTGCTCGGGTCGATGGTGGCCGATACCTGTCCGGTGCTGGTGTCGATGGTGGCCTGTCCTGTCCGGTGCTGGTGTCGATGGTGGCCGATACATGTCCGGTGCTCGGGTCGATGGTGGCCGATACCTGTCCGGTGCTGGTGTCGATGGTGGCCGATACCTGTCCGGGTGCTGGTGTCGATGGTGGCCGATACCTGTCCGGTGTTAGTATCGATGGTGGCCGATACCTGTCCAGTGCTGGTGTCGATGGTGGCCGATACCTGTCCGGTGTTGGTATCGATGGTGGCCGATACCTGTCCGGTGTTGGTATCGATGGTGGCCGATACCTGTCCAGTGTTGGTATCGATGGTGGCCGATACCTGTCCGGTGTTGGTATCGATGGTGCCGATACCTGTCCGGTGTTGGTATCGATGGTGGCCGATACCTGTCCGGTGTTGGTATCGATGGTGGCCGATACCTGTCCGGTGTTGGTATCGATGGTGGCCGATACCTGTCCGGTGTTGGTATCGATGGTGGCCGATACCTGCCCGGTGCTGGTATCGATGGTGGCCGATACCTGTCCGGTGCTGGTGTCGATGGTGGCCGATACCTGTCCGGTGCTGGTGTCGATGGTGGCCGATATCTGTCCGGTGATGGTATCGATGGTGCCGATACCTGTCCGGTGCTGGTGTCGATGGTGGCCGATACCTGTCCGGTGTTGGTATCGATGGTGGCCGATACCTGTCCGGTGCTGGTGTCGATGGTGGCCGATACCTGTCCGGTGCTGGTGTCGATGGTGGCCGATACCTGTCCGGTGTTGGTATCGATGGTGGCCGATACCTGTCCGGTGCTGGTGTCGATGGTGGCCGATACCTGTCGGTGCTGGTGTCGATGGTGGCCTGTCCTGTCCGGTGCTGGTGTCGATGGTGGCCGATATCTGTCCGGTGCTGGTGTCGATGATGGCCGATACCTGTCCGGTGTTGGTATCGATGGTGGCCGATACCTGTCCGGTGCTGGTGTCGATGGTGGCCGATACCTGTCCGGTGCTGGTGTCGATGGTGGCCTGTCCTGTCCGGTGTTGGTGTCGATGGTGGCCGATACCTGTCCGGTGCTGGTGTCGATGGTGGCCTGTCCTGTCCGGTGTTCGGGTAAATGTCTGAGACAAACATCAGGTGCGCTGCGGCCGGGTATCATCGCTGGACACGGGGTCGCCCAGCGTCAGCAGACCCCGAACCCGGCCGAAGCCCGAGCCATAGTCAAGTCACTGCTAAGACGCTGTTATTGGGAGCTCTGGGTACCAGTTCCAAGTCCCAAGTCCCGATGGCTTAACCCTATTTGTAACAGGCTCCTGGCTACCCCTATTTGTAACAGGGGGGGGGGGGGCGGATTCCGCCCCTCCGGATATCTCGAGATCTACCCGTCCGATTTTCAAAAATGAAACGGTGTTTGGTTCTCCTCAACACGATCTACATTTCTAAATAATAAATCTAAATTTTGGATAGGGGGGCAACAGGGGGGCAAGAACGACAAATTTTAGTGGTATTTTTGATCCAACATAGCTTTCATGTTTATCGACCGATTTTAACACAACTAATAGGAATCGATAGAGATTGAATTGGAAATTGATATATAACGGTGACGTTTGAAAATTCAAAAATCATAGGCGTGTGCAGGTCACTCAATATGGGGGTGAAGTAAATGCGCAATAAAACCATTTTTTGATGTTTTTTTATATAAATGAAATGGTATGTGATTGTGACATTAGATAAAACAGTTATAAATCATATTTGTTGCCATAGGCGGTACCAGGTTAGTGAAAAAGGGAGGTCAAATTGGGAAAAAAATATTAACCGCAAACAAGTTGCTACCCAGCACTATACATATGTTACTGATCGTAGATAGTTCCTTTTTGCATGTTGTACTTCATCATAGGCGTATCCAGGATCCAAACTGGGGCGGCGCAAGACCTTTTGATAAGTATATTATCCGCTATTATGATACTAACTTGTCAACAGTGACTATTTCACTTACAACTTCAATTAACATTGCTTACCCCCCTTTTCACCCTACCTGGACTCGCCTAGTATCTTATAATCGTTCGTAGAGTAGCCTGTGGTGCGTGTTTGATCCGAAACTGCAGTATGTTATGTCATTGTACGCCCATGCCTCTTAGTTTCCTTGCAATAATATGACCCCCTTTTTTCCATTCCTGAGCGCGCCTCTGCAAAAAAATGACTTTATTTCCTTTTCTGGCCTCATATGTGCATACATCATTATAAGCTAAGCGTTTATTGCACCGTTATCGCTGGCATATCGTCATCACCATGTCAGTCACCCCCCTTGTCATGTGCCTGAACAAGTCCCTGAAACTCTATATGTAATAAATTATGCAAATAATGGAAGCAGAAGCTATCTTTTACATCTTGATAGCTATAAATGAACCTTACATTACTCTATTGGCTTCCCGCCAAGCATTGAATACTTCCTGGAACCCCCCCCCCCCCTTTCAAGCCCCTGAGACCGCCTCTGCCATGCAATTTTTATGATATTTCAATAACAACAACTAATTTGCACTTGTTGCAATCACCGTAAACCGATCTAACTCCTTCATACTTGAGGAAGTTAGGAAGAAACCGTGAAGATCGCATTTCCGTATTATCGCCAAATGTCGCCTCTGAACCCACCCAAAACTGTGCCCTGGAACCGCCTCTGTTCAGGTTAAGAACTCAAAGTTTTGACTCCAAATGCGGTATTAAATTATATGAAAGTCCCAAAATTTCATGGACCTGCTCCCAGCCGTTCTGGAGATATCTGCGAAAAACATGAGGGGGGGGGGGCGGAATCCGCCCCCCCCCCCCCCCCCCCCCCTGTTACAAATAGGGTTAAGGGAGCGATGAAAAGGGTTGCAAATATCTGGACTGCGTGAAGTACGTCAGTTGTGTGGGTCGGCATCTCCAGCAGTAGCGCCTCCATTTTCAGGTGCTCCCCGATCCCTCTGCATTGGAATCACTTCTGTAAATGTCCATAGCATTAACGAGAGACTCGAGTACTTGATCCTGAGCCACTGCTCCGCTCCACTGCGTCTATTTAGAACTCGGCACTGCGCCGTTCAACCTCCACGGAATTTATTTCTGATGCGGGAGTTCGACCGCACTCAGAGCTTTGTGGGGTCTGTGGGGTCTGTGGGGTCTGTGGGGTCTGTGGGGTCCGTGGGGTCCGTGGGGTCCGTGGTGTCCGTGGTGTCCGTGGTGTCCGTGGTGTCCGTGGTGGTGTCCGTGGTGTCCGTGGTGTCCGTGGTGTCCGTGGTGTCCGTGGTGTCCGTGGTGGTGTCCGTGGTGGTGTCCGTGGTGTCCGTGGTGTCCGTGGTGTCCGTGGTGTCCGTGGTGTCCGTGGTGGCCGTGGTGGCCGTGGTGGCCGTGGTGGCCGTGGTGGCCGTGGTGGCCGTGGTGGCCGTGGTGGCCGTGGTGGCCGTTGTGGCCGTTGTGGCCGCTGTGGCCGCTGTGGCCGTTGTGGCCGTTGTGGCCGTTGTGGCCGTTGTGGCCGTTGTGGCCGTGGTGGCCGTGGTGGCCGTGGTGGCCGTGGTGGCCGTGGTGGCCGTGGTGGCCGTGGTGGCCGTGGTGGCCGTTGTGGCCGTTGTGGCCGTTGTGGCCGTTGTGGCCGTAGTGGCCGTTGTGGCCGTTGTGGCCGTTGTGGCCGTTGTGGCCGTGGTGGCCGTGGTGGCCGTGGTGGCCGTGGTGGCCGTGGTGGCCGTGGTGGCCGTGGTGGCCGTGGTGGCCGTGGTGGCCGTGGTGGCCGTGGTGGCCGTCGTGGTGTCCGTGGTGTCCGTGGTGTCCGTGGTGTCCGTGGTGTCCGTGGTGTCCGTGGTGTCCGTGGTGTCCGTGGTGTCCGTGGTGTCCGTGGTGTCCGTGGTGTCCGTGGTGGCCGTGGTGTATGTGGTGTATGTGGTGTATGTGGTGTATGTGGTGTATGTGGTGTATGTGGTGTATGTGGTGTATGTGGTGTATGTGGTGTATGTGGTGTATGTGGTGTATGTGGTTGGTGTATGTGGTTGGTGTATGTGGTTGGTGTATGTGGTTGGTGTATGTGGTTGGTGTATGTGGTTGTGTCTGTGGTGTCTGTGGTGTCTGTGGTGTCTGTGGTGTCTGTGGTGTCTGTGGTGTCTGTGGTGTCCGTGGTGTCTGTGGTGTCTGTGGTGTCTGTGGTGTCTGTGGTGTCTGTGGTGTCTGTGGTGTCTGTGGTGTCTGTGGTGTCTGTGGTGTCTGTGGTGTCTATTCAGAGGTGCACAAATGTCTAGGCTGTCACCACCTCACTTTTAGAGCACACAATCTGTCACATTACGTGACGTGACATTACGTGACGTGACATTACGTGACGTGACATTACGTGACGTGACATTACGTGACGTCACATTACGTGACGTCACATTACGTGACGTGACATTACGTGACGTCACATTACGTGACGTCACATTACGTGACGTGACATTACGTGACGTGACATTACGTGACGTGACATTACGTGACGTCACATTACGTGACGTCACATTACGTGACGTGACATTACGTGACGTCACATTACGTGACGTGACATTACGTGACAACATCATTATGGAAGCCTGAAACTGGTTGTTTTTAGAATCCAAAGTTAGATGTGTTCAGGTATGCAAGAGATG
>JAXIVJ010019665.1:2500-18191 GCA_036785665.1 Chirona hameri | reverse complement strand
ATTTCGACTCGGGTGGCACCGTTCGATGCGGCATAATGGGGGACAGATGATGGTACCATTTTCGGGTCAATCGATGGCACGTGCCAAGTGCCAAAACGTGGGCGCCATCATTTTTTCTCTCTCGCCTCCTCAGGTTACACGGTTGGTGACAGACTTGATACTCGCAGGTCACGTGCGCGATACAGCGGCCCAACATCCATTAATGGCTGCCGATCCTGAGGGGGGGGGGGGGGGATATACCCTCTAGGGGGGATACAACCAAATTACGATTTTGATCCCAAGGCAATGCCCCGATCGCATCGCCGGCCTCTAGTCAACAGGAACTATCAGCTTCCTAGCCGACACAGTGTGGTTAGGGATGGACTATACTATGCACCGTTTAGTGTATTTTATGCTATCTGATTGCCAAAACCTGAACATAAAACAGTACACCATCACAATACAAATCTGGCACAAACTGTAACCACATAATACATCATAACGGAATATGAGTAATTGTTTCTAGGACACCGTGAACGAATGCGACCTACTGCGAAACAAAACAAAACATTGCGTCAATCGCACACGACTGCGTTGAAACACATACGATCAGCTTTCCACGTTAATCACGTCCGTAAGCTTTGCTCCCCGTTCATTCCTCTAAAAGCAGTCGGCACAAATGTAAACCCAATTCCCCACCGACGAATCCCAGGTGTCACACGGGTCCAAAGCCACCGTACGGAGGGACAAACGGTTCGAGGCGGAGCGGAAGGATTGAGCCAGCCGAGTATCTGTTACCCCAGGCCGCGGGAGAGGCGAGATAGGGGGGACGGGCCAGCCGAGTATCTGTTACCCCAGGCCGCGGGACAGGCGAGATAGGGGGGGGGGGGGGACGGGCCATACGCCGACAGAGGGGGCGATCGCGATGATACGCTAAAAAAAAACGAATACTTAGAAAACTCCACATAAGATGGCTTTATTTATCGACAGCCTTTGATGACCGAGAGTCCGAGAGTTTTGATGAATAAATACCCTCAGTGTGCCTCTTTTCGCATGTACGCTCAGTTGCTTTACTTGGGTTTCCGTAATTGTGAAGTGAATTTGTGTCATTTTACGTCACTGGGACAGGCCCACTGTAACACAGGCCACTGAACTCAGCACAGGACAGCCCGGCTCGTGTGCCGCGCTTTCAGCGTGAAGCCTTCACGAATAGATGTTGGTATACATCATAGCTCTTTGGCCAACACATTACCCTGGTACAGACTCAGAGGAAGATTCAGTAACCCATGATCGTAGACGAGTATAATAAACACGACGGTGATTACACCCTTGGGGCATTTTGCAGGCGCAGACCCATCGGTGTATACTGGTTTCTGACAAGACATAGACGTCTAATAGTCCGCGCATGTGCGACTACGAACCACTAAGGCCTGTCGACACTTTCGAACGAAGCAGGCGCCAGGCTACTCTATCGCACAGGAATGTGTAGCATTGACTGGTCGGCAGCTACTTGGCATCAGTGGAAGGATCAGTGGAATCAGTGGAAGGATCGCTGGCAAGTGATAGCGCGTGGGCAACACCGAATTCAACGACTACTTGGCGCTACAAAGTCAGCCAGTCGTTTCAAGACACTACAATGACTATCAGCCAGTTCGGGCACCCCAAAAATGAGACAAATACGCTCTCTTTTGTAATAAATAAGCGAACAAATAAGTTAGCATGTAAATTAAACAATGACGACTAGTAAATATAGGAACAATATTGACGCAAATAAATACCAAAAATATCACATAAACCACTGAGATCAACAATAAACCAACATCTTCCGAGCCTGACAAATTGGCACATTGGCCAACCAAACCCATCCGTTCAAAACAAAGCCTGACGGGGGTTTACTGAACCGTAATTTCTCGTCACGCTCAATAGATGGCGCGCAGAGCGGCGGCCAGCAGAATCGCCGCGGGCGTCAGAGCGGCCGACCCGGCGCCGTTGCCATCCGTCGTCGAAGCACTGGCAGGAGCGCACCACCACCTCGGCGTTGCGAGTGCGCAGGCAGACGTCCGTGTGGTTAACGTACCCACAGGAGCGGATAACTCGAACATCGTCCTTCACTGCAACAGCCGGTCACGACGGTCACAACGGTCACGACGCACAGTGGCGTAAAAGGGAATTTAGCCTCGCGAAACCTATTAACCACTATAACTTTTTACCTTACAACATGCATCAACCAGTGAAACATCATTAGAAAGCATATTTAATCAAGGAATACATTACGTTAAATAGCGGACATGTTGCAGGGCTTTTGTAACGCGGGGATTGCTTGCAAGTTGCAATACATAACATTAGGGTTACAATTTGGATCTCCTCGGATCTCCTGAATTACTGGACCAATTTTACCAATTCAAACGGCATTCGATGTCCCTTGAAAATGTGCGGGGGGAAACCTAATATTGTTGACCTCAGGGTCACCGATGACGTCACAGGTCATGTCAAAGAAACAATGTTTGACCGTGTCATAAAGGTCTCGGTGGATGGAATTGTCGCGCAAAATTGCGATAACGCATAAGCAGTCAATAAATCGGTACGATTCGTGTGTCTGACACTTCTAAGTACCATTCTAAGCTTTTTATGACCTTGGGTCAGGTCAAGGTCATCCGAGGTCACGAGGTCAAACTGCTGATTACGGTCATTAGGCGTTGTAACACATGTTTATGGGTTCGTTTTCCGTCTCTAACCCGAACAATGACCCTATAACATTGTTTATTCCATAGAAATAGAAGTAAAAAGCAAAAACGTAAATTCATTTTTTTTATGGATGGTAATGCTGTGAGAGGTGGTCGATTTTTGTCTTTGAAAGGTCATAAGTAAAGTAATTTTGACGATATTGACTTAAAATTTGGTAAACATATTCACTGGACACGTCTCGTTCACATATATTCCAGTGTTGGATAACTGATTTGTTTGGAAAATATTGCAAAAACTATATTTTTGGGTCTTTGGATTTCTCAAACTTCTGAATTTCAATAAAATCGAAAATTCGAGATTTCAGTTTGATAGCCAAGTCTATTCTCAGTCATCTGGTATATAACAATGGAATTTGTCTTAAAAAATGTACTTTTGACAGCGTATTTTGCAAACCCTTATTTTTCAACAAAAACCGCAGAACATGACGTCACTCTGACTTCATTCCCGGTTGACCTATCATAAGCTAATCTTTTTCCTTCAACAAACATGTGTAAAATTAATGTGAGAGAAGGCATTGAAAGTTTGGTGACGATACCGGTGTTGGTTTAGGAGATATCGCAAAATAACGGGGGGGGGGGGGGGGGGTAGCCCCCCACCCCTCCAAATTAACTCGCGGGTTAATATAATTTTGCAACACTAATAATTTTAATAGCGTGCAATAATGAGGTTTTTGAAGTATCCAGAAAACGTTTTCGGCAGCGTTCGAAACGTTTCGCTTGTTTGCTGACTGGCCTTTGCCGACTTGTTTTTAATGTTTGCTATGTTTATATTTGTTTGCCATGTTGAGAGATCGTACATTTTCACACAAATTATGCAAATTTGCCATCATAAAAGTATTCCTGGTTTGAATTAGGGTTAGGCTTTTCCACATCCGGGAAATATGGTACCAGATGTGGCCAGAACTTGAAAGATAAGTATCTGTTGTAGAACTTGGGGCACGACTCTAATGGCTATCCCCAATAGATATCCCAACATTTTGCTCTTGGTGTATCCTCGGGGTGTATAAGACAAATACATGAAATTAGTACATATCTGCTACAAGCACAACTACTAAATGCGCAATGCATTGCACCATATTGTATATTGGTCTCCCGAGGGCCAATCGTCTCAGATAAACGCATTAATATTATTCGAAACGTTCAAAAACGAAACCTAGGTATATTTGACAACTCGGTTCCGGTAAGCTTGGACACAAGTCATTTTTGCCATGTCCTTAGATAATTGATGCTTCGGCAGACGCATCAATTATCTATGATGCGTACATTTCACCCTATTTATTATTTACGCATGTATACTTTATGGGACTATTCCAGGTAGAGGTAGACCTTGTTCATGAACCTTACATTTATTTAATTATTCACACATTTCACAGCACTATGACGAGTTACAGCTAGTCACTATCACTGCTGCTGTGACGCTCTGCTGTGATGCTGGTGCCAGTCTGTCCACCAACCAATGAGGACGCTTCTGAGTCCGCTGTAGTTTGGTGGTGGTTTTATATCATCGTTGAAATAAAAACCTTCAAATGCGAGCTTAGATCATATACCATGCGCTGGGTTCCTACACCCGGGCGCTCAAGTAAATACGGAAACTTCTTGCAAAATGTTACATAAAAGGCTAAGGCGCAAGTTTGCGCAACTTTTTTAAGCTTGACCCGTTATATAAGATCCCAGTGCACATCCTGTTGCTAGTTTTGATTCGCTACCTGATGATACTTATTATATCGGCACTATCGAATTTAATTATATTAATTTTAGGCATCAACAGAGATAAGGCGATATATTTAATATTTATTTGGCTTATTGATTTGCTCAATCTTCTAGATCTAACTATCATATGCACAACATATCATTACATCACACTATAACACACTAGGTGCGGAAAATGCAAGCATATTGCCTCATCATCACATTTGCCAGAACGTTTAAATCGCCCGTGAATGATGAGTTTTTAAAGGTGATGTGAACTCTTGTGTTTAAAGTCCCATTCCTCTACGAAAAAAAACATCGAATGATCAAATCAATGTGATCTTGGTGATCAATGGACATTTTGCAGTCGCTTGATATACATTTTGTTATCACAATCGGTAATATTTTTTTTTGAGTTCCGCGAGGCTAGACCGGCCGGAACGCTCACTGTGCGACGGTCACGACGGTCACGACGGTCACGACGGTCACGACGGTCACAGCGGTCACAGCGGTCACAGCGGTCACAGCGGTCACAGCGGTCACAGCGGTCACAGCGGTCACAGCGGTCACAGCGGTCACAGCGGTCACGACGGTCACGACGGTCACGACGGTCACGACGGTCACAACGGTCACAACGGTCACAACGGTCACAACGGTCACAACGGTCACAACGGTCACAACGGTCACAACGGTCACAACGGTCACAACGGTCACAACGGTCACAACGGTCACAACGGTCACAACGGTCACAACGGTCACAACGGTCACAACGGTCACAACGGTCACAACGGTCACAACGGTCACACGGGCGGACCAAGTTCAATGGACGAAAAGCACGCGGAAATGTGTACACAACGGCAGACACTTTCAATCCATGCTATAAAACAAAAACTACATCTCTCCATCGAAAGTGCTGATGATCTCAGGTTCGAGGGTTTCATCACATCGATATAATACATGTTTTTCGTAGCATTATTGTTAAACTACCGCCATTGTACAATTCTGCCATGCAAAGGAGGCAACACGTATGTCAATTTTTGGGCAAATATATTGTGTTTGCATCATTCGATTCGTCTCGTGAAGGCGCATCTGATGGTATGACTCATTTGACAGTAACTTCAGTTTTGGAAAAGTTATGTCCAAAAACAGTTTTACGAGATATATCCGTATGTCAAATATATATATATGTCAAATATATCCGTCGCAATGCAAAGGTGAAAACACGTATGTCATAGATTTGATGTAATAATCACGTAAATCATACGTGTTTTTCATCGCATCAATAAGCTAAGTAAGTATGTATAAACTGCACCGACAAAAACACGTATGTCGTGACATACGTGTTTTTGCCGCTGCACATGATACGTGACCGTGACCTCTGCTGACGCGCTGCGCGAAACTGCAGCGACCGTGACCTCTGCTGACGCGCTGCGTGAGACTGCTGCTACCGTGACCTCCGATCTTCCTACCGGCTAGTTTCAACGCGACATTTTGCTTGGTGACGTTTCCAATGAAATGGGTACAAATGCCCTGAAACATACGTGGTTTACCCACGAACTGATTAATACGGACCACTACGGTAGATACTCAGGGCATAAACGCGTATGTTAAGCTAATCGACATACGTGTTTTCGTAAATATCAGCATGTGAAAAATGCCTGACATACGTGGTTTTGCCACGTTTTAGGCGACATACGTTGTTTTACCTTTGCATTAAGCCACTTTCTGAAGCCAGAGCCTGGCAAAAAACAACTTTCTATCGTTTTCAGCTGATCTAAAACACATTTTGCAAAATTATTCGTACGACCAAATTCGGCATCTAAAGCTGATTCCAAGGGCGTAAGCTTTAATAGATACGAAGCATTTCACGGATTTTACGGCAAAGAACAGAAAATGTGCTCTCCTGCACATTTTTAGATCGCCGAAAACCGTGACATACGTGTTTCTTCCTTTCCACGGCAGAATTATACAGGACACCTTTTCCAGAGTAACTGTACGGTGTACGGTGTACACCAGTAGGTGGGACTACAGTGTGCTTACACTCTGGCTACAGTGTGAATCCAGTGTGTCAAGTGTCAATAAAGTGTGACTACAGTGTGACTACAAATCCAATGCGATTACAGATGGACTATGCACCGTTTAGTGTATTTTATGGTATCTGATTGCCAAAACCTGAAAATAAAATAGTACACCATCACAATACAAATCTCGCACAAACTGTAACCACATAATACATCATAACGGAATATGAGTAATTGTTTCTAGGACACCGTGAACGAATGCGACCTACTGCGAAACACAAACATGCCAACAGTGCGACAACACTGAGAGTCTGAGACTACAATAAGACAACAGTGCGACTACATAATACAAAATACAGTGTGACTACTGGGTGCAGTGTTACTACTGGCTGCAGTGCGACTACTGGCTACAGTGTGACTACTGGCTACAGTGTGACTACTGGCTACAGTGTGACTACTGGCTACAGTGTGACTACTGGCTACAGTGTGACAACTGGCTACAGTGTGATTACTGGCTACAGTGTGACTACTGGCTACTGTGTGACTACTGGCTACAGTGTGACTACTGGCTACAGTGTGACTACTGGCTACAGTGTGACTACTGGCTACAGTGTGACAACTGGCTACAGTGTGACTACTGACTACAGTGTGACTACTGGCTACAGTGCGACTACTGGCTACAGTGTGATTACTGGCTACAGTGTGACTACTGGCTACAGTGTGACTACTGGCTACAGTGTGACTACTGGCTACAGTGTGACAACTGGCTACAGTGTGACTACTGGCTACAGTGTGACTACTGGCTACAGTGTGACTACTGGCTACAGTGTGACAACTGGCTACAGTGTGACTACTGGCTACAGTGTGATTACTGGCTACAGTGTGACTACTGGCTACAGTGTGACTACTGGCTACAGTGTGACTACTGGCTACAGTGTGACAACTGGCTACAGTGTGACTACTGGCTACAGTGTGACTACTGGCTACAGTGTGACTACTGGCTACAGTGTGACAACTGGCTACAGTGTGACTACTGGCTACAGTGTGACTACTGGCTACAGTGTGACAACTGGCTACAGTGTGACTCCTGGCTACAGTGTGATTACTGGCTACAGTGTGACTACTGGCTACAGTGTGACTACTGGCTACAGTGTGACTACTGGCTACAGTGTTACTACTGGCTACAGTGTTACTACTGGCTGCAGTATGACTACTGGCTACAGTGTGACAACTGGCTACAGTGTGACTACTGGCTACAGTGTGACTACTGGCTACAGTGTGACAACTGGCTAGTGTGACTACTGGCTACAGTGTGACTACTGGCTACAGTGTGACTACTTACTGGCTACAGTGTGACTACTGGCTAGTGTGACTACTGGCTAGTGTGACTACTGGCTACTGGTGTGACTAGGGTGTGACTAGTATTACCCGTGTCTGGCGCCACCAGCCGTCCGTCTCACCGGTCTGGTGCGTCTTCCTGCAGAGGGTCCGCTGTCCCTTCTCCTTCGGCTCGACGCAGTGGGTCGGGAAGCCGGCAGCCTTGGCTCGAGCGGCGTCAAACGGGTCCTCGCACGCTGTGTGGTCGGCCGAGGTGCAGACGTGGCACTGCAGCCCCGCGCCTGGCGCACGAGTGCAACGCGAGGGTCATCGTCTCTGGTGCAGGCAGGAGGGACACTTGAGGTGGTGAGGTTGAGGTGGTTTGAGGTTACTAGATGACACATGTTGCGATTTGAATTATCCTAATTACGGAAAAAAGAAAGAAAAATAAAAAAGGAAAAAAGAAAAAAAGAAGGAAAAATCGAGAGAAAAAAACTATTCTTTTAGATATTCCGAATGTGTTTTTGTTTGCTTTGTTTCAACATTGTACACATACTGAGTGTTGACATATAGTCAATATTATCATGAACGTCGAAAGTGCAAGTAGCATTCAATGCATATGTTAAAAATATGTAATACCTACTGCCTACCTGAATATTTCATTGAAATGATTTTTGTTGGGGCTGGGGCGAACTGCTTTTATCCCAGTCAATACCTTATAAAAGTGTATAATACTTTATATTCAATTTATATTTTCCATTTACTTATGGAAGATTTTATGACAAAGTATGTTAAAAAAATTATCAAACAATTTACCAAAATCATCAGATCTTATAATAATATTATAGTTAAATACAATTGTTGTCAAGAATGCAGACAACATTTGGTTTGGGTAATAATAATAATAATAATAATAATAATAATAATAATAATAATAATAATAATAATAATAATAATAATAATAATAATAATAATAATAATAATGTCATTTATTTCGCACCAAAACAGTGGTACATATAAAACAACCCTAAATCACACACATACACACAAAACACATAACATATTCCCAATCTCATTGAGTGTGGTCAGGTATCCTGACCTCGATGCTGGGCTGCACGGTCACGTATGGCACGTTCCAGATGCGATGCAAAGATGTTCGCTATATCATTTATACTGACAGCATCGAAGTCCATATTTAGCAAGTCATAACACTGTCAAATTCTTAAATGTGTTTTTGCGTCGACGCCACAAGACCAATTTCTTTTAATGTAATGTTGTCTTGTTTTGCTGTAGATGAGCACAGAAGTATAACTTGCATAAACTGGTGTTGATTGTGAATTTCTGAGCAGAATCAATTCAGTATTGTTTCTGGAATAGTTAATATCTACAGATAAACACGTCTTTAACCCTGTTGCAGTTGTGAGAAATTAAAGGAGGAAATCAAATTCCTCCAATTTTCAAATTACCTTGGATTATGGATCTACAAGTCTAGTGCAAAAATAAGGTAGCAATAAAGAAAAACTTCCAAAAATAAGGGCCAAACTTGTATTATTTCAGCTTTGTCCTTCAACTACTTAAATTTGTTTGTGGCAAAGGAAACATTTATTTTGATCTTAAACAATCCCCATGCCAATCCTAAATTATTTTTTGCCATGATTTTATATCACAGGAAATCATAAAAAACCATTCACAATAAATGTGACACTGCAAAGGACAAATGCCATTGGTTTCATTGACATAATTCCCACCTAGGTATTGTGTGGTTACATTATATCCTCTTAAAGGGACTGTCCCACCTTCCCAAAAGTTGTCAAATGTACGCCGCTTGTAGTGCAAAATATGAAGTAATTGCTGCCGAACACGATTATAACATTTGTTTCTCGCAAACAGTGTTCAATTTTATAAAAATTAAGTTTTAATATTTGGGTCGATGACGTCATATTGAGCTCTAGAGAGCTACACAGAAATCCTTTACGCTGCCAAAGAATGGGCACAATTATCTCGAGACAATTCTGGCGCTTTGAGTACAACACAAACCAATTACCAAACTATTGAAACGTAGCAAATATCTCCAAGGTTCACCCTAAAACAAGTCAACTATCATTACCAGTTGGGTAAAGAGAGACGACGCTGTCGGTTTAGAGGCCCTATTCAAACACACATGGGCCTTATTTTTAAATGTCAAAATCAAACTCGAATATATTTTGTATTAGATCATTGTGGTTGTTTTAACTGCTACCATACTTAATTGCAATGCCAAACCATCAAAATGGCTATCTCAACTAAAATATAATGTTAAGGTGGGATAGTCCCTTTAACCCTATTTGTAACAGGCTCCTGGCTACCCCTATTTGTAACAGGGGGGGGCGGATTCCCCCCCCCCCCCCCGGAGATTTCGAGATCTACCCGTCCGATTTTCACAAATGAAACGGCGTTTGGTTCCCCTCAACACGATCTACATTTATAAATAATTATAAAACAAATATAAATTTGGGATAGGGGGGCAACAGGGGGGCAAAAACTACAAATTTTAGTGGTATTTTTGATCCAACATAGCTTTCATGTTTATCGACCGATTTTAACACAACTAATAAGAATCAATAGAGATTTAATTGGAAATTGATATATGACGGTGACGTTTGAAAATTCACAAATCATAGGCGTGTGCAGGTCACTCAATATGGGGGTGACGTAAATGCGTCATAAAACATTTATGTTTTTTTTAATAAATGAAATGGTATGTGATTGAGACATTAGAAAAAACCGTTATAAATCATATTTTTTGCCATAGGCGGTACCAGGTTAGTGAAAAAGGGGGTAAAATTGGGAAAAAGTATTAACCGCAGACAAGTTGCTACCCAGCACTATAAATATGTTACTGATCGTAGATAGTTCTTTTTTGCATGTTGTACTTCATCATAGGCGTATCCAGGATCCAAACTGGGGCGGCGCAAGACCTTTTGATAAGAATATTATCCGCTATTATGATACTAACTAGTCAACAGTGACTATTTCACTTACAACTTCAATTAACATTGCTTACCCCCCTTTTTACCCTACCTGGACTCGCCTATTATCTTATAATCGTTCGTAGAGTAGCCTGTGGTGCGTGTTTCATCCGAAAACTGCAGTATGTTATGTCATTGTACGCCCATACCTCTTAGTTTTCTTGCAATAATATGACCCCCTTTCTTCCATTCCTGAGCGCGCCTCTGCAAAAAATGACTTTATTCCCTTTTCTGGTCTCATATGTGCATATATTATTATAATCTAAACGTATATTGCGCCGTTATCGCTGGCATATCGTCATCACCATGCCAGTCACCCCCCCTTTCATGTTCCTGAACACGCCCCTGAAACTATATATGCAATAAATTATGCAAATAATGGAAGCAGAAGCTATCTTTTACATCTTGATAGCTATAAATGCCCCTTACATTGCTCTATTGGCTTCCCGCCAAGAATTGAATACTTCCTGGAACCCCCCCCCCCCCCCTTTCAAGCCCCTGAAACCGCCTCTGCCATGCAATTTCTATGATATTTCATTAACATCAACTAATTTGCACTTGTTGCAATCACCGTAAGCCGATGTAACTCCTTCATACTTGATGCAGTTAGGAAGAAACCGTGAAGATCGCATTTCCGTATTATCGCCAAATGTCGCCTCCGAACCCACCCAAAACTGTGCCCTGGAACCGACTCTGTTCAGGTTAAGAACTAAAAATTTTGACTCCAAATGCAGAGTTCAATTCTATGAAAAGTCCCAAAATTTCATGGGCCTGCTCCCAGCCGTTCTGGAGATATCTGCGAAAAACATGAGGGGGGGGGGGTGGAATCCGCCCCCCCCTGTTACAAATAGGGTTAACCCGCGCCGTGCCGGTGCTCGGCGCCTCCTTCGACGCCCCCCTCGAACTCGGCTCCTATGCGACGTAGACAAAAACCGAAAACATCGTTCGAAAGCTCGTCTAAAACATTGTGAATCTATTTCGGGCATTTTATTTATCAGGTCAATATTGAGGTCACCAGACGTCATCAAAGGTCAAATTTTCCAGTTTTAGGACTTCGCTCCAGAAACCTCCCGATATCACAGGAGCGATGCAATGGGCACAAACGGAAAAAAGCAATGGAAAGCGCTTGACAAATACAATCGCTAAGGTGTCCTCAGATTTGAGCTCATGTCAATAGTTTAGGCTCCAGAGCTCATCAAATTTCAAAAGGGCTATTTTTTAGCAAAAGAGTTTTCACAAATAGGTTTTTACCTGAAAATGACAAGGCAATAATTTTGACGACATCGTGTTTGTCTCGTCAAGGCGCTTCGAATCATATTCATGATTACTAGGTTAGGTAAACTTAGAAATTTGACCTCAGGTCAAGGTCAAATGGTGACCTAATTATGTCATGTTGCACATTAGGAGACGTGCCTCGACGAGACAGACACATTGGTGTCAGTTTCACTTATCTATCTTTGTTTTGTCGATAGTCATTGACAACAAGGTGTTGGTGACCTCAGATGACTTCGGCTGACCCTGTAGGGGTCACTGAACGAAAATTGCACCTGGGTATTCAAGGATGGCCTATGATAACATGATCCAAAAGGAATTTGGCTGATATCATGCGTATCCTCAGAATATGAAGCATTTGAATATTTCCCCATTGGATATTTCCCCAATGGGTAGGTCACGAAATTGGCCCAACCTTAGGTCACCGATATCACAAATCCGAGATATAAGAATTGTAGGTACCTATGACCTTATGAAATCCTGTAAGTACGATCTCGATCGGCCAAAAACTGTGGCTGTGGTGCGACCACAAGCTTTTTTGGAGATGGGGTCACATGACCTGGTCTGGTGACCTGACCTGAGATGACCCGATGTATTTATTTTTACATAATATGGGCAATTGATGCCCGAACAGCTGTGCCAAAAACGGCGGCGCTGCGTGCCGCCGTTTTTCCGCTATCTTCGAAAAACCTGAGGGGAGGGGCGTCTTAACGCCCCCCCCCCCCCGGCACGGCGCGGGTTAACAAGTTCGATTCAGATCTTTATCTGATATAATTACATACAAAATGCATCTTTTATCATCAAGCCATGAGAATGTTTAGAAATTCAAAATTGCATGCTTTTGCAATATTTGGTAGGGTGAAAGTCCAAATACAGGACCTGCAAAAATAGGTACCAGACTTTTGTATTAAAATCCAGACAATTATGCCATACAACACAGGAAAGCTAGCACAGGTGGATGCATTGTCATTTACACACAGTGTGTATAATTTTACATACAAATGCATAGTGTGTAAGTGTGTATTAACATTAATGAACATAAACATGTATAAACATAAGCATAGTATAAACATAAGCATAGTATAAACATAAGCATGTGTATGTGTAACAGTGTGTATAATTTCACAATCACATTCATGGTGTGTAGGTGTGTATTAACATTAATAAACATAAACTTGTATTAACATAAACATGTTGTCCATGTGTATACACAGTGTATATAATTTCACATTAACATTCATAGTTTGTAAATGTGTATACACACAGTGTGTATAATTTCATCTTGTAACCAACAGTGCTGATGAAGTCTCATGACAAAACGTGTCTACCTGTGTTAGCTTTCCCATGTTGTAGGTACCAGACATCTGTTGCATGCTGTTAGTGGTATATTAGTCAAAATCATTTACACCATGAATAACACAAAGTCAGGTAGTATGGCATGTTTGTGATTACAGTTGATTATCCTATAACAGTAAGCATGCTTAATAATTTTCCTTGACAAGGGTAAACTGCTGTAACCCCAGTCCCCAGACACTTCCTACCTTATACTTATCATGCTATCAGAATGTAAACAATACAGACACACTAAAGCACGGCCATGGAGTAGACTTGGTTATGATGTCGCTGCTGCAACCTTCACAAGAAAATCAAGGTTCAAGGTTACTAACACCGTTGTTGGTCTGCAGTCATATGGAAGCCTGTATGATGTCACCAGATTTTGATTTATGCAGTCTTCAAGATGGTCTGGGGGGTCTGGGAGAGGCGATAGGCCCCCTCCCCCAGTAGGGCAGCAGCACAGCAAGTGGAGCATTCTAAACGTGGGTCCCTGTAACCGTAATCGCTGTAAAGGTTAGGTCAAGTTTGTTTATGTTATTAGTAATATTAGTAGTAACAATCAAACCTGACCTAACATTTACAGCAATTAGTCACAGGGACACACGTTTAGAATGCACCGCTCTCATTCACTCGCTACAGCCCTACCAGGGGGGGGGGGGGGGGGGGGGGGCTAATGCCCCCCAGACCCCCCAGAGTCCAGACCATCTTGTAGACTGCTATCAGACTCTAAATCAGAATCTTGTGACGTCATACAGGCTTCCATGACTCCAGACCAACAATGGTGATAGTAACCTTTATTTTACCAGATACCACTGAGGGTGGTGCCAGTGACATGATTACCAGACTTCTCTACTCCATGGCATGGTGCATGGGTATCATCTGCACTCTGATAGCATGAATAACACTCTGATAGCATGAATAGTCCAAGCTTAGGATGTGCCTGAAGGTTGGACTTGAGCTCATCACTCTGATAGCACACATTTCAGGGTTTCAGGGTAGGCCTTTGTGTTCAAGGGGACCCTTGATTTGCCAAATGAATGCATATTTAGTGCCCCACAATCAGACTTACATCCAGCAAAATATGTTGATACGACCAAGAATATAGTGAACAGTGGTACAAACTCCATCATCCGGAACTTCAAGAAAGTCCGGCAACCACGGGTAATCTTCGAGTACAACCACGATATTATAGAACAGTTGGCGAATTATTATAACAGGGGAAACCACGAGACCGACCAACTTCAGCTCTGGTTTGGTTCTAAAGTTTCGATTTTCTTTTCACCAAGACCTTATATATTATTTAGACATGTCCGGCATAGTTGGTAGAGCTTGACGTCATCGGCACAAAGTATCGTGACTATTGACCTATATAAGTATAGACGAACTACTCCAGCTGTTGCGCCGCCCGGCAGCCGTTCCCGCTAGAGGGCGACACTCGCGCCGCAGCGGAGAAGGCATGAGGTAGCGCGGCAATGCTTTTTACTATGGCGGAGAGGTGATATTTGTCGATAATTACAGTGAACGTTCCGGCTGAATATTTTTTATTTTTATTTTATGTTATTCATTAGGAATGTCTCTACGTCCTTAAACTTTTTCCAGTGCGCTACCTCACGCAGTTTTTAAGTTGCAGACCGACAAATATCGCCATTCCGCCATAGCAAAAGCATTGCCGCACTAACTCAATCCCTTCTCCGCTGCGGCGCTAGTGTCGCCTAGCGGGAAACGGCTGCCGGCGGAGTAGTTCGTCTATACCAATATATGTCAATCATCGTGACGGAAGATTAGACTATAGCGGATACAGCAGATGTGAAAACGCCTCCTCATTGCAGGAGAACCGTGACGTAATTGGACTAAAAAGGGCTCGTACAGAGATAGCAATGGTACTGCTGGTTTCCTTTCCACCACTGCAAATGTGCTGAAAAATCCATGGACTCCGCCCCTAACAGGCCAGACCCGATCCCGCCCTCTGGCGGAGGCCCAACCGTCCCGACCAGGCTGGTTATTGATTCGACACCATAGGCGTAGGAACAGGGGGGGGGGGGGGGGGGGGGGGGGGGGGGGGGGGGGCATGGGCCCCCTCACTTTTCGGCCATTTTGTGGGCTAAAATCTTTATTTTTGCTTGGTGAGAAAAGTTTTTGATGGCAAAAGGTTCGCCAAGACGAGAGCAGCCCAAACCTGCAAAGAAATCTTCCATAGGGGGGTTGGGGTACTCTCAAATCGAGATCACAGTTCACTGCTCCCCCCCCCCCCCATTTTCGTGACGTTCCTACGTTCCTGTTCGACACTGATTGAATCGATTGGAATCGTTCAATCAAAATTCATTGA
>JAXIVJ010019664.1:0-18194 GCA_036785665.1 Chirona hameri | reverse complement strand
TACGGGACTGCCAGGTACGGGTTACTTGTCTACGGGACTGCCTGGTACGGGTCACTTGTCTACGGGACTGCCTGGTACGGGTCACTTGTCTACGGGACTACCTGGTACGGGTTACTTGTCTACGGGACTGCCTGGTACGGGTCACTTGTCTACGGGACTGCCAGGTACGGGTCACTTGTCTACGGGACTGCCTGGTACGGGTCACCTGTCTACGGGGTCACTGCCTGGTACGGGTCACTTGTCTACGGGACTGCCTGGTACGGGTCACCTGTCTACGGGGTCACTGCCTGGTACGGGGCCGGTGGTCTCGGTCTGCCGCAGCTCTTCATGGGTTTGATTTGCTGGGCTTTGGCTTCTCGTGGGAGCAGGCTTGTGTCTGACTGACGCCCCCCCCCCCCCCACACCCGGTGGTGGACAGTGTGGTTCTTATCTGACCGCCCTCGTCATCGGGATTTCAGTTTAGCTGGCTTGTACATTCAGTAGGTGTGCTGTCCTGTGTGATTGCGCCTGCTCACGCCGAATGGAATCAGCTGATTTGCGGTGTCGAGGTATTCCTGTTAGTCAGCACGTTGGAGTCTGGGACAATGAGAGATGTTTTTAGGGAGCAGTCCTTATCCACTTCCCACTTACCAGCCATTTCGCTAGGATTCCAGTCCCCAGATTAGATAGCATGTTCATCGGATGCCCGTATCATTGGCGGGAACAGCGCTTGCTGGTACAAACTGTGACCGCTCGCCATGTGAAGCTCTCGGCGAGCGGGCGTGTGCGGCTGACGGCTGCGGGGTGTTGCTGAGTGGGCTGGCGGCTGACGCGGCGCCACCCGGATGTCCGCAGAAACCCGTGGTGCTGGAGCCGGGCGACAGTCTGGGCCAGTGCCCCCCACTGCGAACACACCTTCTGCGCTATCTGCCAGAACGCCTACCACGGAAACAACCCATGCGCCGTCAAAAGCGGTCAGTCTCCTTACGTGGAACGCTGCTGGTTTTGGCGCTGGAGTGCGCCGAGCCACCCTTGTCAGACGATAGTTTGTATTTTATATCAATCTGTTTGAGTGGCCGGGTCTGATTTCAATGATAGTGGCGTCGGAGCACCGCCAATCTGACTGTGATGTCTCCCAATTGTATGTGTATGCTCGGCAGACAATCGTCGGGCATGTGTTGATAAACTGTTCCTTGAACGGCGAGTGTCCGGAGCCGATGTCGCTGCTTACGGCCCCCGTGCCACGTCTTGGTACATGTGCTGATGGTTCTCCAGGCGAACGTCTGGAGCTGGTGCGCCGGTACCGGTCGGCGGCTGGCGGCGAGCGGGCCGCACTGGAGCAACGCTACGGCCGGCGGCAGCTGCAGCGGCTCGTCGAGGAGGTGGACTCGGCCACCTGGATGTCGGACAACAGCGAGCGCTGCCCGCGCTGCCGCACGCCGATCGAGGTCAGGGTCAGCCTCTGTCGCCGGGCACGCCGCTGCTGCCCGGTCTTCATCGAGAACACAACACATCTGACAAACCCAACACAAACTCGCTATGCCAGCTAGTCAAAGCCATTTGTCGAACTATGTTGTAAAGGGTTTTAATGATATGGTTCAAAGCCCTGCAATGGGAAGTCGAGTAACCTATTACAAATGTGTGGTATTTTGATGATTCGATAACAATGTCCTTAAAGAGGTATGTGCTACACTGCATTTACGTTTGCGATGTTCGTGGCAGTGTTCACTGATGGGTGTAATCTGAAAATGGTGCACAGATGATCTCTCTGATTTCGATCTGAGCGCCACATTACCATGCAGTTGCGGTGTCATTGAACCCCGAGCATTATCATCATATGATCCCAATGTTTTATTTTTGCCAAACTCTCTAATACCTCATTTGGTTTGAATTGAACACGCTTTATTTTTCTTTAGAACAGTTACAATGCTACGTGATAATCATAATATGCAACATATTTTACAAATCTGACTCCTTACGATCATTCAAGTCGAGCACAATGTATGTGCGGACATTTAGGTCCTTGATGTACATCAATATTTTTTTATTTTAAAATCAAATCCAGTGGAACATTCCGAAGTGAATATTGTCGGAATTATTTGAACAAAGACATTTTTGGAAAGACGATTCTCTGCTTAAGTTTAAAATATTGGGGCATTCACGTTTTTATATGTAGATTTAATTGATTAATTTACATTTTCTAGTCACTGATGCAATGCAGTTGAGAGTTGGTAGTTATAAAGGATGTTTCCGACGTGAATTTTCCCTGAATTATTTCAGCAGTCATTTTCGGAAAGCTAATAATTTTCTGTAATTGAATGTGTCGGGGCATCTTGGATTTTCCATGTATATTTGTCATGGCTGGATATAATTTACCCTAATGAGCGATACTGCTAGCGGTCATTCAGCAAGAGAAACTGGGTTTCCGAAGTGTAGCGTGTTTCTCCGGTTATTGCATTAACTAATATAAAACAATACATATTCTAAAGGAATGCATCGGGACATCCTTAAAAAGTTCCCTATTTTTTAGGAATATACAAATTATACATTGTTCTCCCAACAGTCATGGTGGCGGCTACTTTTAGTACCACATTCCTGCCGCGAGAGGCGCCACTAGTATGTCCTCGCCTGGCCCGTAACTTATCTCATAAATTCTCAGTGCTTTCTGGCTAGCCTTCATTTTGTGCCCACTCACCCTTTGTCTCTTCGTCGTAACATTTTGCTGTTTAACTCGCCACTGGCTAGTCTCTCTCTCTCTCTCCCTCCCTCCCCGTTAATCTCCCTGGTGCTGACCATCCGACATCCAGAGGTGCCGCCGACCCTGCACTGACCCCTCCCCTGGCGGCAGAAAATCGACGGCTGCAACAAGATGTCGTGCACCAAGTGTGGCACGCTGTTCTGCTGGCTCTGCAATGCGCGCCTGCCACAGGTCAACCCCTACACACACTTCAACGTGCCAGGCAGCAAGTGCTACAACCAACTGTTCGCCGGTGTGGTGGAGGGCGCCCTCCTGGACGAGGAGCTGGGACTATTGGCTTTCGACGAGGCGGGTCCTGAGGAGGACGGGGTGCCCATGGGGTTCTTCCTCTGAGGAGACGCGGCGGGAGTGCCTTTCTGGGAGGACGGCTGTGACAGAGTGTTCAGAGGTGAAGTGAGTTCCTCACGTCTTGGGACAGAATTCCACAAGATTTAGTATTAATGCAAAGAGGAAAATAACATGATGCAACTTTTTATTATCGAAATAATAGATGGGTGCAACCATGGCGACATTTGTTGTTTCGCCTTCAAATGCCTTTGTGTGTTGTTTCTCTCTAGGGTTCGTCAGTTCGTCAGTTACATCAGGAGGTTTCTGGAATTCGGTGGCAGTTTCTCGCCGACGTGCTCGTGTTCAAGATGAGCCTTGAAGCAGCCGGGGCTTCGCGCACGCGTGGCAGAGCGCGTCTTCCGTGAGGTCGCCGCCACAGACGCCGCATCACGCTCATACCAATCAGTCTCAGGTGCTTGCAGGGTCGCGAGAACGGTTATCGCCGAGGGAACAGAGGGCTGTTCGTATACGAGACGACTTTACATTTCATCTGTGTAGCACAAGAAGTGCTGGCTCCATCAGTGGATACCATATGGCTACTGTCGTATATAACAAGAAGT
This sequence comes from Chirona hameri, assembly GCA_036785665.1. Taxonomy (NCBI): domain Eukaryota; kingdom Metazoa; phylum Arthropoda; class Thecostraca; order Balanomorpha; family Balanidae; genus Chirona; species Chirona hameri. The sequence continues at coordinate 14,570 of JAXIVJ010019664.1, read as the reverse complement.
ACTGGCTCCATCAGTTGCTGCCATATGGCTACTGTCGTATAGAACAAGAAGTACTGGCTCCATCAGTTGCTGCCATATGGCTACTGTCGTATATAACAAGAAGTGCTGGCTCCATCAGTTGATACCATATGGCTACTGTCGTATATAACAAGAAGTGCTCGCTTCATCAGTGGATACCATATGGCTACTGTCGTATATAACAAGAAGTGCTCGCTCCATCAGTGGATACCATATGGCTACTGTCGTATATAACAAGAAGTGCTGGCTCCATCAGTTGATACCGTATGGCTACTGTCGTATATAACAAGAAGTGCTCGCTCCATCAGTGGATACCATATGGCTACTGTCGTATATAACAAGAAGTGCTCGCTCCATCAGTGGATACCATATGGCTACTGTCGTATATAACAAGAAGTGCTGGCTCCATCAGTGGATACCATATGGCTACTGTCGTATATAACAAGAAGTGCTGGCTCCATCAGTGGATACCATATGGCTACTGTCGTATATAACAAGAAGTGCTCGCTCCATCAGTTGATACCATATGGGTACTGTCCCTATGCTTTTTGTGTTACTTTCGTGGTTTCGCATTAAATGTAAGGGACGTTTGGGATTTCGTCTCGCAGCACAAGGTGTGTTGGTCTTTATGATTTGCAGTGTAGCACAGTGTATTACAGTTACAGTGTATTACAGCTGTAGCTGTAGCAGCTGTAGCATGTGTCAGAGTTTGAACATACTGTGTGGATGCCTATATTTATATATTTGTATGACTCACTGCTGTGGTTATTGATAATGTTGCAGTTGCCGTACTAGGCGGGTATTAAGTAGCGATGTGTAATATCTTTTGTATTTCAGCTGCATAGTGGCGTAGCATAATTTAGTTGACATTTCAGTAGTAACTGTGACCCTGAAAACACTAAAAATAAACCCTACAATGCCGTTTTATTTGATTTACATGAACCTCAATGATCGTTCATTTTTTTAAAGATGCTGATAACTTGGTAAACTAGCATTGTTCCTTCTCACTGATGGCTGAGATGGCTTGTTTGCGTGACCATTGCTCGTGTTACCTTTGTCGTGTGTGATGATGGTCTCTGGCTTCTACCTGTGCGTCAATATACATTAAAGGGAATATATCACCTTGGCAAAAGTACGTGGAATGATGGAAAAGAGTGTCCTGATTACGGTTCTGCCATTCGTTTTTGCGAAAAAAGTAGCAATTTGTTTTAATTTGAGAAAAAATGTTAATATTTTTACATGTGACGTCACAAGAATCTTGCGTCACCAAAACGAGTTGTGACGTCATACCGGCAAAAGTCTCCTTGAATCAGAATATGTGAACAACACTAACGGCCTCGATCGCTGGGTCGCGATTCGCGAGTAATATTGGTCGTGATTGAAGATGTGTGAATGTTTGCTCTATGACCTTGTATGAGTGGAGTTGGAGTGGCGTTGCGTGAACACATACACATAATGTTCATGTGCATACATAAATGTGATATACCTACCCATAAATTTATTTATGTGAGTGTTCATCAGTGTGTATGTGTGTGTGTGTGGTGGATGTAAATAAATGTGTGGATGTGCATTGTGCAGTGAATGCAGTGAATATTGCAGCTACCGGTACGAGCCACCCATCAAAAGGTGCACCTTTTCAAGACGCGTGTTAGCATTATTTTCAATTGGAAATTCCATACAAATTGACAATTATGGCAAATAATATGTAGAACTCTGTGCCAACACAAGTCAACATCAACTAAAAGCATACATTGTCAAAACTCAATCGTTGTCATTGTACCGCGACCAGGCCATATCATGGTACCGCGACCAGTCACCCATAAAAATGCGTCTTTTCACGAAGCATCTTTTGGTAATTTTCAATCTGAAGTCCAATTAAAATTGACAAAGTTTTGACCAAGAATATTTATAAAAATGTGAACTCAATGGAAGTCCACATCAACCAAAACAAACATTGTCAAAATTCAATCGATATATTGCAGGTACCGCGACCAGCCACCCATCAGAAAATGCGTCTTTTATAAACGAAACATCTTTTGGTAATTTTCAATTGAAAATCAAATTAAAATTTACAAAGTTCTGACCAAGAATATGTATAACAAAGCGACAACTCAAAGGAAGTCAACATCAACCAAAAGACAAACATTGTCCGAATTCAATCGACATATTGCAGGTACCGCGACCAGCCACCGATCAGAAAATACGCCTTTTCATGAAGCATCCTTTTGTAATTTTCAATTGGAAATCGGTTCAAAATTTAACACATTATTTACTTAAAACCTAGTCACATAATGTTTCAGATTTGTCGTGTTTGTCTTGGACCACAACAGCGGCGATAGCGCAATCTAGACGAATCAGCTTCGTGAAACGGATTTTGAACCAATGGCTACGCCAGATGAGGAACGCGCCTCCATTGCAATTATGTTAACAAACACATGATACGTTTCGGTGGCGTTCGGTTCAAATAGCGAAAACGAAGTGCGGTAGAAATCACTAGAGTAGTGGTGACGTATGCGAAACGTCACGAGATTTGTCCATTTAAAATAAAACTCAATAAATCCAACGGTTTTTGCGTTGAAACTCAGCAACTAGGTCGTTTTGGAAGGAAACAAAATCAGATTTGCAGATTTCTCAGTACTCCCGACAATCTATCTCAGCTAAAAACTAATGTTAACCCGCCATTGACTGGAGGAGGGGGGAGGGGTTAATGCCCCTCCCCTGATGAATTTTCGCAATAGCTCACAAACTAATACAGCTATCAGCGTGAAGTTTTGTGTACCTTCTTATAAATAACGTTTACGTCATCTGCGAAAAATTGAATTTCGTCGAACAAAAATCGAGTTATAGCGAATTTAGTGACGTAAAACACACGAGTTTTATACAAAAATCAGCTAAACTTTAACAGACCGAAAAAATCCCATATTTTGAGCCAAATGCAATCCAAAAACGTCAAAAGATAGCAAATGGCAAAGGCTACAACATGGCTATCTCAGATGTTTGAAATTTTGGTTTTGACCCCCGAAAATACAAAATAAACGATTTTGGGGTAAAAAAACCCACAAAATCTAATTTTTCGAAGATATGAAAAACAAAAATATATGTAAGAAAACCACAAATGGGCAACTACCATACCAAATTTTAAAATGATATCAACATTTTTGACTGACTTATGGCATATCAAGTATGGGTAAATCATGACTCATATTTTGAAATTGCGTTTTTTTTGCTATTATTGACCAGATACAGACAAATAAATGCTAGCACTGTATGTCTGAGACACAACTGATCTAGAAACATGCCTTTTTCATTTATATTTATCAATTTCAAATTTTGACCTTCAGTGACCTGAACTTGACCTGAATTTGACACTCTTCACGTAAAGGAAGTCTGGTGGTAAAATTACTATCACTATCCAATTCTACGTGGAAAATAACCCATACAACATGTGTTGCATGGTTTTCGAAGATGTTTTGCACATAGTGACCTTTTGTGACCTGACCTTGACCTTGACTTTTGCTAACAATCTCACTTTAGCAAATGCAGGATGTTTATCATACCTGAAGTTTGGCAGCACTTGTGTGAAAATGGTCGTAATCGAAGGCTTTGGATGGAAAGTATGGCCCATAAACTCACGTCGATTTTGACCTTTGACCTGATCGTGACCTGACATTTGACCTCACTTTGACATTTTTAGTATGCTTTAGATTCATCTCATTGATAGCTTTCGAATTCCGCCTTGCGCGTCTCGCTGGGATTATTGGTTCGGAAGATAATCAGTGGGGCGTTTAACGCCCCCCCCCCCCCCCCCCCAGTCAATGGTGTTCGCCTGAGACCCCAGTCAATGCCGGGTTAAAGGTGTTATATTCCCTTTAACACCCTGACATTCTTTCCTACACTGTTGTCAAATACATACAGGTTAACCCTCGCCAGTTCCGGGGGGGGGGGGGGTGATGCCACCCCCTCGGTTTTTCGGGAATAACTCGCGTAAATATGAACCGATTGCGATACAACTTTCAGTACCCTACTTGTTAATAATTTGACAAATATTCTGAAAATTCCAGTTGTAGGTCACATGACCCGTGACCTTTGACCTGTTTTCCAAGGTCATGTCAGACGCAACTACAGGCGCAACTGGCGTCTCGTAGTATTGCTCCTGGTAACTTGTGCAGTTTCATAGTGTTTGTTGTTCGGGAGCATATGCACAGGTATTTCCAGGTGACAGTTGTGGTTTTCATTGAGATTGTGACCTCGATTGACCTCAGAGGTCAACCGAGGCCACTGACCTCCGATGACCTTATCTTACTTTTTTGGCTTCTGGCAGTTTCTAGGAATTTTTGTGACACTGATTTCAAATATGGAATCCATTTTACATAATTATATGTTCCACTGGGGTCATGCGCCCCAACAGGTCAGCCGAGGTCACTGACCTCAAATGACCTGACATGACCTTTTTGGAATTTGGTAGTTTCTAGGACATTTTGTGACGCTGATTTCAAATTTGGCCCCCATTTAGCATAATTATATGCTCATTCGCGATTCTAGCTCGATTACATTCAATGTATACGCATTTACAATTTGGCTTAATTTTGGGTCATTGACATGACCTCAGAGGTCACCGAATGACCCGATACCTTAAAATCGGGTATCAGCGGCTTCTTCTCGTCACAAGCAACACGCTCGTCTTTGACTTGAAGCTCTAGCTCAATTAGGGGCGAAACGCTAGGGGGGGGGGGGGCGTACCCCGCCCCTACCCGAACACGTAGTGATTTTGCCCTACCCGGGCGAGGGTTAACTCGATATTTTTTATCCCAAGACATCGCTCGATGATGCGCTAGGCGACAATGTAACTGCCAACATTGAACAAGTTCCAATCCAAAGTAAATTTTACCCCCCCTCCCGGATTTTCTTCATAACTTGAAAACTATGACAGATATCGAAGTGAAACTGGCGGTACCTTATGGTGCATCAATTATACATATTGTCTTACAATTTTGTTGAAATTTGTGTGGATTTTGAGGAGATAATGACATTTTAGTAACGTCATGTCATGTCATTTTTGGTGAAAAAACGTTAAATGTTTGAAAAATCGTAGAAAATAGCGTGTTGATGCAAATCTCAAATAAAAGGCGTCAAAAGAAAGGAAATAACATTGTCTTTAAAATGGCTATCTCGGATGTTTAAAATTTTGGGTTTTTGACTCCCCAAAATGCAAAAAACTTATTTTTGGGGAAGAATTTCCACAAAAGTTTTTGTTTGAAGATTTTCAAAAAACCGGAAGATATATTAGAGAACCGAGTATGAACGATGTTCAAACCGAATTTCAAAGCAATTTCTTTATTTTTGACTGACTTATGGCTCTAAGAATAAGTAACTCATGAACGTCATTTTTTAAATTGCGTTTTTTTTTGGCTTTTACTGACCAGATACAGACAAATAAATGCCACCACTGTATTTCGAAGACAAAACTAGTCTTGAAACATGCAATGTTTATTTAGATTAATCAATTTCAAATTTTGACCTTATTGTGACCTGACCTTGACCTAAGGGCGATTATATGGTGTCAGGCTGTGAAAATGGCTGCTTCTATCGAATTCTACGTGTAAAATAACCCATACAACATGTGTCGCATGGCTTTCGTAGACCTGTGACCTTTTGTGACCTGACCTTGACCTGGACCTTTGCTTAACATTTCAGTTTTACTTATGCGGGAGATGCATTATACATTTGGGAGCACTTTGTGAGATAATAGTTGCAATACAAGGCTTTGGATGGAAAGTATAGCCCAAAAACCCAAATACTTAAATTTTGATACTTGACCTGACCGTTACCTGACATGTGACCTTATGTTAATAATTTCGGGTATGCGTTAGATTCTTCTCACTGAGAGCTTTCCATCGCCGCCTCGCTGCGGTTATTTGTTCAGAAGATACGAGGGGGGGGGGGGTAAAATTTACTCCCCCCCCTGCAGCACCGGACGTTCGGATCTCCGGAGACCCCAGCGCCGCGCGGGTTAAAGCGTGCATACAGTACCGAACATAGACAACGTGATTTCCTCAAAGGACATTTGATTTAATCGCCAATGGGAGTACTAGCATTATTTTAAAATGCTGTTTCAAGTTTTTAATAACGGTTTGGATATGACGGAATATTAGTTCATATATTCAGCTTGGTGATGGTGAGCTGTCTATTTCAGAAAAAAAACACATCTTTCCTCCGCTAGTGGACAGTTGTCAAACTTAGAATGTGAACAGAAGTAAAAACTAATAACAAACTTGCCCTCCAAATGTCAGCTGTGACAGCAATGTCTGCTCCTAATGTCAGCTGTGACAGCAATGTCTTCTCCTAATGTCAGCTGTGACAGCAATGTCTGCTCCTAATGTCAGCTGTGACAGCAATGTCTGCTCCTATTATCGGCTGTGACAACAATGTCTGCTCCTATTATCAGCTGTGACAGCAATGTCTGCTCCTAATGTCAGCTGAGACAGCAATGTCTGCTCCTAATGTCAGCTGAGACAACAATGTCTGCTCCTATTATCAGCTGTGACAGCAATGTCTTCTCCTAATGTCAGCTGTGACAGCAATGTCTGCTCCTATTGTCAGCTGTGACAGCAATGTCTGCTCTTAATGTCAGCTGGGACAGCAATGTCTGCTCCTAACAGTGGCGCACGCAGGGGGGGGGGGGGGGGGGGGTCAAAGGGGTCAGCTGACCCCCCCGAAATTTCTGGGGGGCCCGTATTTCTGAGGGGCCCGTTTCTGGTAGGGGCCCGGTTTTGGTAGAGGCCCGGTCTTGGTCAGGCCCGATCGAGGTAGGGGCCCGGTGCTGGCAAAGGCGTGGCATGGGATGATGGGCCCGGTCACAACAGGGCCCGGTCCTCGCATATTCTTGACACGGGCCTGTTTCTGGTAGGGGCCCGGTCTTGGTCAGGCCTGATCAAGGCAGGGGCCCGGTGCTGACAAAGGCGTGATATGGGGCCCGGTCACAACAGGGCCCGGTCATTGCATATTCTTGATACGGACCCGTTTCTGGAAGGGGCCCGGTCTTGGTCAGTTCCGATTGAGGCAGGGGCCCGGTGCTGGCAAAGACGTGGCATGGGGCCCGGTCAGGACGAGGGCCCGGTCACAACAGGGCCAGGTCCTCGCATATTCTTGATACAGGCCAGTTTCTGGTAGGGGCCCGGTCTTGGTCAGGCCTGATCGAGGCAGGGGCCCGGTGCTGGCAAAGGCGTGTTATTGGGCCCGGTCGAAACAGGACCCGGTCCTTGCATATTCTTGATACGGGCCCGTTTCTGGTCGGGACCGGTCTTGGTCAAGCCCGATCGAGGCAGGGGCCCGGTGCTGACAAAGGCGTGATATGGGCCCGGTCCTTGCATATTCTTGATGCGGGCCCGTTTCTGGTCGGGACCGGTCTTGGTCAGGCCCGATCGAGGCAGGGGCCCGGTGCTGGGAAAGACGTGATATAGGGCCCGGTCAAAACGAAGGCCCGGTCACAACAGGGCCCGATCCTAGCAAATTCTTGATACGGGCGTATTTGATATTGATACGTATTTTTTACATTATCCATTGTTGCTTCAGGAAATGGTTTATGGCAACTTGTGGCAACATGATGGTGGGCGCGAATGACGTAGTCGAGGCGCACTAAAACCCCAACGATGATGATGATGACATAACTACCGGGGATCGGACTGCCTATCCTGCCTAACCCGTACAATATAATTGTTGTTGTTGTCATTTACCTGCCTAACCTGCCTAACCTGTAAAATATAATTTTTGTTTTTGTTATTTACCTCATTTCGTCAAATTTACTCTCGACAGTTGTACCGCACATCAGTAGCACACGCACCTAAAATTCGCACATCAGTAGCACACGCAGTCACCTTACACGACATTGACAAGAAAATTAGAATGTCTCAGGTCCCATGCTGTAGGGGGCCCGCTCAAAAACAAGTGACCGAAATCCGCGAAGTTGTCTAAAAACGGGTGGGGGGCCCGCTCACAAGGGGGCCCGCTTTTAGGGCTCTGCCCCCCCGAAATGGAATCCTGCGTGCGCCACTGGCTCCTAATGTAAGCTGTGACAGCAATGTCTGCTCCTATTATCAGCTGTGACAGCAATGTCGTTTACAAATACTGATGCAACTCCGTCTTGCTCTTGCCTTTGGCAGTTGGCACCTTTCTGGCTGGCTTTATAAATAACTGAAGCTGGCCGGCGCATTGGCGGATCCAGAACGGTGGTTGGGGGGGGGGGGGGGGATTCCCAAAAGTCTCACACAATTCTGAAAACTCATCTGATTTCGCTTGCTTATGCATTGATAGCTGATGTAAAACAAACTTTCCTTGGTAAAAGTTGCTTAGAATTTCATCTATATCAGGAAATGTGTTAATTTTGCGCCGATTTCAGGCGTTTTTTTTTTTGGGGGGGGGGGCATGGCCGATTTGCCCCCCCCCCTCCTGGATCCGCCAGTGGGCCGACGTCACTGCGATTGACCTCAAACTGGTGCTGCCGCCTGTAGGGCCTAGCATCACACTGTATCAATCTGGGCCAACATCGGATAGATTCATACATCGCGGTGCTAAATTGTCATTTTGTGTCCATCGGTCGTGAAGTGACCCATATCTTATTTGCATGCTCATATGCTGTAGGGTAGGTGTCTCGCACGCCCTGGGACAAAGTTATGCCGCTAGGCGGGGGCGCTGCTCGTCTGGTGGACGCCGGCGCGTGTGCGCTGCTCGGCTGGAGGCAGGGGCGTCGCTACCGGGGGTCCGGGTGCCCCGGACCCCTCCACACACTTTTGAGCGGGCGCCGAAGGCGCCCCCTCAAAAAGTGGGTCTGCTCTGGGTTTTAAGAGGGCGCCTCCGGCGCCCTCTCAAAACCCAGAAGGCTCACATTTTTTTTTTTAAAACTCACAAAAAAATAAAACCAAGGAAAAACTATAAAAACCACCAAAAATGCCCCGCCAGTATGTGTGCGCCCCTATGTCAGTGAGGGCCCAATCCAGTGATGTACCGAGTATACGGTCATTCAGGGCATGACCTGGTCCTTTGGACCCGAGACGCCCATGCAAAGCTGGCGATCAGTGACGGCGCCCCTCCGGCCAGTGACGGCGCCACTCCGGATAGTGACGGCGCCCCTCCGGCGAGTGACGGCGCCCTCTAACTAGTGACTGCCCTCTCCGGCCAGTGACGGTGCCCCCCCCCCCCCCCCCCCGGTCAGTGACGGCGCTCCTCCGACTAGTGACGGTGCCCCTCCGGATAGTGATGGCGCCCCTCCGGATAGTGATGGTGCCCCTCCGGCCAGTGACGGCGCCCCTCCGGCTAGTGACGGCGCCCCTCCGGCCAGTGACGGCGCCCCTCCGGCCAGTGATGGCGCCCCTCCGGCCAGTGACCACATCCCTCCGGCGAGTGACGGCGCCCCTCCGGCTAGTGACGGCGCCCCTCCGGCCAGTGGCGGCACCCCTCCGGCCAGTGAGGCGCCCCTCCGGCCAGTGGCCACGCCCCTCCAGCGAGTGACGGCGCCCCTCCGGATAGTGACGGCATCCCCCGGCCAGTGACGGCGCCCCTCCGGCTAGTCGCGGCGCCCCTCCGGCCAGTGACAGCGCCCCTCCGGCTGGTGACGGCGCCCCTCCGGCCAGTGATGGCGCCCCACAAAATGTTAAAAGTATGACGAGCACGTGAGGAAGGAGAGGCGCCCCACCCCCCTGCAAAATGTTCACCAATATTGGTGGCGCCTCTGTCGATTGGGTGGCGCCCCTCAAGGCAATGACCTGGTCCTTTGTGAATTTATGCGCACGCCACTGGCCCAAGCTCATGGGCGCCCCTCTTCCAAATTGTGGCGCCTCTTTATTACAGTTGCGATGGCGACAAGATGCTTCCGAGGACGGCAAGGTGTTTTCCGAGGGCGACATAATACGCTCTAAGGGCGGCAAAATGTCTTCCGAGGGCGGTAAGACTACGTCTGATGGCGGCAAAATGCCTTCCGAGGGCGGCATGATGCCTTCCAAGGGCGGTATAATGCGTTCTGAGGGCAGCAAAATGCTTTCCGAGGGCGGCAATATGTCTTCCGAGGAGGGCGTCATGATGCCTTCCAAGGACGGCATGATGCCTTTCGAGGGCGGTAAGATGTTTTGCGAGGGTGGGTGGAGTTTCCTATTCAAATGTTGGGGCCCCAGCAACTTCCCGCTTTGCCCCACCAACTTGTGTCAGATTTGAACGGTCCCTGGCGTTAAAATGACCATTTTCACTTCAAACATGTAAAACAACCAGGCAATGTGATAGTTTGCCCCACTAACTTTAATCTGAAAAGATCCACCCATACTTCCGAGGGCGACGAGATACCTTCCGAGGGCGGAATAATGCGTTGAGTCGTGACTGAGCAGTCGGCGCCCCTGCATGCCTCGCAGGGGGGGGGGGGGGGGGGGGGGGGGGGGCTGGCTGCGAGTGCAGGTGTCGCCTCTCGAGTCGTGAGTGCCGGCGGCACCCATTTGGATCGGAAATGAGGCCCATTTTGGACTGGAGATGACGACCCCAACAGCCGTATCCCCCTTCCCGAAATGTGTTTTCTGGTTGTGCGCCTGGGCCGATCCCTTTGATTATAATTCACCACTGTACCCGTCATGATGCACCGAAGCGATGGGTACCATTTGAATGTCTGTGCGATTTACCGTTTGCAAGTTACTGGCTGATATTTCCTTTCCTTCCTTGATAATCTTTCCCTTATTTGTTTCTCTTCATTGTGAAATCTGTTTACGGCAGCGCAGTTGCTATAGCAGAAGACCGACATAAACCGCGATGTTTTGTTTTACGTCGCGTGATTTTGAGTTCAGACCTCACAGGCAGTCATGAATAGGTATGTCCAATGTTAATGTGCAACAGGGGCGGATCTAGGGGTGGTGGTGGGGGGGGGGGGGGCGGGCAAAAGGGCCTTTGGGCCAAAAGGCCCAAAGGTCCTGAAACTATGATTTGCCGCCCCCCCCCAAAAAAAACGGTCGGACGTACAGTTGTAAAAATTGCCTTGGGAGCAGTCCGAATCCAGCTATCCACAATCAAAAACTTGACAATTTCGCGCCGCTTCGCGGCATGACACAAAATACGTAATTGCTTATACAAATTTGGAAAATGGGAAAATGAATTAATTAAGTGTCTGGCAGAGTCTCTCCTTGGCGGTACCTTATTGCTATCCCCAGGGCCCAATCCCTTCATAAAATATTAACTTTCAAGTGGGATACGTTTTTAGCTAGTCTGCCCAGTTCCGAAAAAAAGGCGACGCGACCGCAAAGACGCGGACATCGGCACCTGGAAGCTGCTCCAGGGGTGCCCAACTCGCTGGACCGAAGACCAGGCCAGGACCATCTCCCCAAGCCATCTCGCCCCAGGCTCCTCCAGATCCGCAGGGACCATTTATGTGCGGAAAAGTCGTTCTGCCTCTTGCTGCTTTCAAACCATTTGCACTGTTACCAGTTGTTTGTTACAGTTCGGTACATATATAGTTGTTCGTTACAGTTCAGTACATACATTCGGTGTATGTATACAGTTATTATTATCATACGTACTATTGAGCGCTGACTGCCACCGGTCATCGTGATTTACTATCCGAAGAATATATATATATGAAAAACTACTTTAATTTCAATATTTTTCATCATACCGAGATGTGCAACCAGGAATAGGGGTTACCTGAGGCTCGGCTCCACTCACGGTCTGGTTCCAATATGAAAATTTTGTTTTCCACGACCTAAAACTAAAATTTTCACGCTGCTTCGCGGCGTCACATCAGTGGCCATCGTCATAACAAGCCATCGCCATCGTCTTCGGTTCGTTATAACGGTGAATTGAGTGAATAGCATGTTTAGCTTCTTATTCTCTTCAAGGCCCACCGCCTATGTTTCTGGGTTTTATCAGGCAAACCCGTAAAAATTTCGCGCCGCTTCGCGGCGCTAAATGACAAGTACCTACTATAACATGAAAATCCACATTAAAAATGCTGCAAAGGCTTAAAACTACAACAATACAAAAATGGGGTATATTTTTTCGTCATTTCAGCCGACCCCTCCACTCAAAAATTATCGGCGACGCCCCTGGGTACAGCTGACAATTGACATAATGTTGCTCATTATAAGGCAATGTCGGAACAATACAAACTGTTTAGCTTATTAAATATGCTGACATTTTGTAATATGCTGACCTTTTTCGATATCCCAAAGGGTCGAAAAGCGAAAAACACACACAAATTTCAAAATAAAGACATAATTAGAAATCGTGTGGCTGCAAAATAAAGTGGCCCAAATCCGGTAAAAAATTCGAAATTGGGATAGGTAATGTCCGCTAAAAACGGTTTGCCCCCCCCCCCCCCCAAAGAAAAAAAAAAACAACAAAAAACGACCGGCTGGATCCGCCCTTGATGTGCAATGTGCAGTCCTTGCATAAGCGCGCGGCTGTGCGGGTGTATGTTTGTAGTTGTCAAAGCGGTATTTTTTTCGATTGAAAACCAATACAAAATTGAATTGCCCGCTGCGTAACGTCGACATTTATATTCGATATTTCGTCTTGATTCGTCGATATCTATATATTCATGGTTCACCACCTCACCTCTTTTTATGTGAAAGAGGAACCGAAAAATTAAGCAAGTGAAATCAGGGGCGGATCCAGGGGGCAAGGGGCCACGGCCGCCCGAAAAGTCCTGGAGCCATGATTTGTCCCCCCCCACAAAAAAAACACGGTCGTCGGACATGCATACCTATAGTTAAACATTTTTTTTGGGGGGGGGGGGGAATACGCCACTGGATTTGTCCCCCCCCCCAACTCACGCCGCCCCCTCCCCCCTTCGCCCCTGAATGAAATCCAGAAAATTCATGGGGTTTGCGCCCCTCTAGGCCAGGGCGCCCCCTCTGGGTATGGCGCCCCCCCCCCTGGCAGTGGACCCCCCCCCCCCACTTTTTAGAAGGTAGCGACGCCTCTGGCTGGAGGCAAGGCCATATATAGGAGGTAGAGTCATCCGGCGATTCTACAGAAGCGTGACGTCAGAGGGTGACGTAGTTCGGGTCTATCGGTCTCTTCCGCCATTGCAGTTCATGCTATTTTTGGATACATAAATATCCTCTAGCTCGAAAACTAAAAATGTAAAGAAAAAGAAAAAGACAGCGTTGAAAAGCTCAAAACAAGGCGAATCGAAGTCTACTGGATCATTTTAGGCTCAGATCAATATTGAAGTCACTAGAGGTCATCAAATGTCAGGGCCTTGTAGTGGCGGCGCTAGGGGTCAAACGCAGGTGAGGCAGTCGGGGGTGGGGGTGGGGGGTGGGGGGGGGGGAGGGAGGGGTCACTGTTTTGATATTTGCTTTTAGTAGTTTGGTAAATATATGCAGATCACCACGGTTAATACTTCATCGCTACACATAGCCTGTTTATATGCTGTCATCAGCTTGGAATTGATTTGAAAATAGGCAAGAATTATCACGCAGTGTGCGGCACGTACCTAAGGCTTTCGATTTGACTCTTCATTCTGCCGGTTGACCATAATTGTGCGACTGCACGTTAACAATAGGACTCGGAGAGTACACATAAAATCATTAGGTATATGCGAAAAACATGTTACACGGCTAAGACAAATGCATCGAAATATAATGTCCTGTTTGTAATCTAAGTCTGGACTCCTGGCAGTAATCCAAGCCGATCTCCTTTCAGTCATATGTACCTATTACATAAGTTAATGATATTTAACATTAAAAGGAGATTTAAACAATATATATATATATATATATATATATATATATATATATATATATATATATATATATATATATATATATATATATATATATATATATATAACTATTAGAAAACAAATGTTCATTCAAAATATCCCGAAACATGCATGGCGCCTGTCACAAAGGTCCTTTGCTACTGCCGCGTTCGCGGCTAACGCCGCATCGAATTTCTCCCGAACGGAAGCGCCCGGCGAAAACCGCCAAAGAACTGGGCGAAACACGCGTTTGGGATGCGAGGCCGTGCCTCACAGCCCAAATTTTCACAATGCTAAATTTCAATGGCTAGGCCGATTTGCGCCTATCGATACCAGCAAACATCTTGCAATAACATGAAAATGAGCCGCGTTTTAACTGTTTGGAAAATTATTTTGTCTATGAAATATTGTGTTCCTTATAACCTTACTAAAATTATTGAATATTTAGAAAAAATAAGATTATACTTTATATGTATGGATAATTTAGGTAAGGCCGCCTTTCTGCCTCAATGGAAGAATCGCGACTGGGATTCACGGCCCCCTGCAATTCGGCGGTCACCAGCTGGGCTTTTAACCCGGCATTGACTGGGGTCTTAGCAGCACGCCATTGACTGACGGGGGGGGGGGGGGGGGGGGGGAGGGCGTTAAACGTAGTGATGTCAATCGGTAACCAACATTTTGGTATACCCCAAAAATACCAATACCAAGTTGGTAATCGGTCGGTCAGGCCATAATTTTTTGGTCATTTATCGGTATCACAGTCCACAATTTCCCCCTTTTTCAGCAATAGGTCGCTTAAATAAAACAATTACAACAACTT
>JAXIVJ010019663.1:0-18194 GCA_036785665.1 Chirona hameri | reverse complement strand
GAAAAAACAGCCCGTTTATCGGCGCATTTATGTGTTACGTTGCCACTTTCCTATATAATTGGGCAAAATAGTTCACTTTAGCACTTCTTTATCGCACTTTTAAACGCACAATATAGCATTGTTAGAGGTCCGCACCATACGCAATGTGACGCATTGATGAGAAATCATATCCAGGCCATTACTCAAAATTTTCGCGCCGCTCCGCGGCACAATTTGTTTTAAAGTTCCAGGTCTTGAGCTTAAAAAATATTCAAAGTTGGTATAGCTGATTCCAAATTGGTGTCACTGGTTCCAAAGTTTATATGGCAGTTTGCTAACTCCAGCTCCTAAAAGTTGGTATGGCCCATACCATTCCTGTCATACTGTATTTTCCATCCTAGTAACGTGCCTTTTCATCCGTTTTGTTTGGCCCTTTCAACGCTTGGAAAGGGGCCCTTTCAACGCTCGGGAAGGGGTCCTTTCGAGGCGCCCCCCCCCCCTGGACGAAATCCTGGCTACGTGCCTGTCTGAGATGATAACACCGACAGAAAATGTGATGACTAGTAAATTCCTTCTGGTAACTAGTGAACTATAGTAAACATACTTCGTACATGTCGCAAGAAACGAAAAAGTTATAGTTGATAACTTAAGTCACATTGAGTAAAAACTTGAATTGCGTGACGCCAAAATGCCACTTGAAAATACAGGCTGTGATGCTCTATTTAAAGTGTTCAAGTTTGATCATAAATAAATGGTAATCCGTGCGGGGACGAGAAAGACGGAAATGATATTAAATATATATTACATTATATTGCAGGCTGGGTGGGCCCTTTTGGCCAAGGGCCCTTTTTGGAAAAGCTGCCCCCCCCCACCGAAAATATGTGGCGCCGGCCCTGTGGACGTCTCTATCTTAATAATCTTAATCTGAATAATTGTGTAAAATACCGACCGTCAAAATGTTTACAATTACACCGTCAAACATCGGTATTCCCAACATAGCGAGCCAAACTAACTCACTGCCTTGAAACAATAGCTAAAGTGGCCCACTGTGCACACTCCACCGCGGTCACAATAACTGATAAGCATTCGCAGCTGAAGCTACCCTATCAGTTTCTATATACATTTCACTACTGTATCCAATCATGTACATTCAGAACGGGGGCTCGCTATACCTGTGCAGTACAGTACCTACATGGATCCAGCCGTTGGGCCGCTGCCGCGATAGTTCCCTCAATGTATCTGTACGCCCGTGAGGTTTCTCGTCAACTTACTAGACAAATTTACATTTGACCCGGCCCGGCCCGACCCGACCCAGCCATACAGACGCTTTTCGGAAGCTAATAAACACACTTTTTTTGCAACCACTGCTCCGATTGAGATTGGGTTTTCAGCATTGAATAGGTCCATCAAATCAATTTTATTTTAGTATAGTGCGTTCTGATAGGGTGGTACCACAGCGCGTGGCAGTTGGCACACGCGAACGTCGAAATGAACAAAAAAACTTACAAAAATGATTCTTGATCAAAAATGGCTGTATTATTCTAAGCATTAATTTATACGCTGTGAAGCATGCAGCGCTCAGGACGTACTCCCTTTTGGCGGATTTGAGAAAGTAGATCATGAACAATTTAATACAACTTAATTTTTATGTTGGCATGCATTGAGGCCTGGCAATTTTTCTGGAGGACTAAAATGACTGTTACTACCACGTGTGCTCCCTTACCGTTTCATATGTCAAACCTGTTTTAGCTTTACCGCGCTCGCTCGGTCATCGCCCAAAAAGGCGTTTTACTGGTGTACAACAATACATTCAAACTGTTGACCCTTAACTTCTATTCATAGCATTAAGTACACGCTCGGCTGCATTTACCGCTTCAGTTTACGCAAACTTAACTACTGCGCCACATTAACATTGCGCCACATTAAATGAATTATTTGTTTTTGTTTGGTAAATTCACGCGTTATTCGTTCTTTTTAAATGGTACCTTCAGTAGATCAGTAAAGTGCACAATTTAAATCCCTGAGATATTTGAGTCATTTAGCGGCCCGCTCCGCTGTGGTCCCTAGAACCATCGTAGTTCGAGCTAATGCCGATTTTTTTTCTCAAGCCGGTTGGCTATTTGTATTGAATTTCCCATTGGCTGGAAAACATGCCCCCTTCTGGCGCGTGCTGCGACCAACACAGGCATCGGAGTGACTTGATTTTTTTTTGCCGTGGATCGTCACAAAGCTTTACATTGTCGTGTGTGCAAATTTCACCGTCATCAGTGATGCCATCTGTGCTGCGCATGTGGCTAAAAATGAGGACACACAGACACACACACATGCACAGACGTACGCTACTAATTTAGTTGTTTGCAAGCGGTCCCGCTTGCTTCGCTTCACGAAGAGGCGACGCCGTTGGCGTCGGTTGTGCCGTTAACTTATTTGGGGTTACACTACAGTGTTCTGAAATCGATATTCGGCAGGGTGTCTCCGAGGTAGTTTCAGCTTTGTTCATGAGTTGAAAACGAGGTCGAATGGATTGTTTTTATGAGTCATTTTATTTTTGGCAAGTTTTTTTTAATCGACAAAATAAATTTCCAATATAAATATGAACTATAATCTATACTTCATATATAATCTCACAAGTATTGAAGATCCAATGCACAAAATACTACATTGTCCTACCCAAATTAAAGGGAGTGTGCCTACTCACATTGCTTAGTTGGAGTTATTGACAATGATCTATAGACCACAATTTTCTGAATTGAACCATTACTTCATTTCTCCAGATTCACCCTAGTTGCTGAGATATCCAAAGACTCCAGGAATTTGCTTGGGAGCAAAAAGTTATCGGGTAGACTCCAGAGGGCTTCCGCTACTAGAAGCAAAGCAACTATCGATTAAACTGCTAGCATATTGTTAGCAATTCAACAAAACAGCTCGTGCACGCTGATAGCAGCAGCCGAACAGAAACTGGACGGCCATCATGTGTTTCGATGATGGCCATTTCGATGATGGCCGATGGCCATTTTTTTAAAGAAGATATCAATGTAGAGCTACGAAACTTGCACATAATAAAGTTCACAGTGGCAAGAACGTGCTGTGCAAAACTCGTCTTTCTATGATGTGACCGTAATTGTATTGTCTTATGTGCGCCGTTTTACATATCACCACCATAGTGGCGATCGTTTTATAGATATCGAAACAAAAATAAACAAAAAACAATATAAGTCAAAATTCAACTAAAGGGGCTCCAGATGTGAATTTCATCATATACAACAATCAAACCAACAGCTACTTACCGTATGAAAAATATGTTTGACATTCCAAAACAGTAGGCACACTCCCTTTAAAGAATATCCCATATTATTAATATTAAGCCCATATTAAGAATAAAGAATATATAAAGAATATGATTTTCTTCAAATGAACGAGATGACACTACTAAATAATTATATTTTGGAGGACACTCAATTTGCACACTCCACCCAACCATAAACAATATCTGTTTCCTAATGTCCTCACATTGACTCATCATTGATCAAAAATGTATTTCCTCTTGATTTATAATAGTTATTAATCAATTAATGTATCCATCTCAACATCAATACAATTTCCAGGGCCATTGTATCTAACCTATGATCAGTACTCATAACATGCAGTGAATTACAATGCAGTATTATTCAATCAAAATGAATTGGACCCTTCTGCTTCAATAACAATCCTTCCAAAATTATACCACAGATTTCACTTCCAATATAAAAATCTGAAACATTATTTGATTGCTTGTAAATTGTAATATAACATAAATTATGTAACTTCAAATTTGTGGTTGCAAACCTAAATTACAACAATCAAATTGCCATAACATTGATATGAATATTTTGAACTATGACAACAGTATAAGCATTTAAAAATGTAACCAGTTGACCATTCTTAAAGCACCATACAGATGAAACAAAAAGACATGTTTAGCACAGTAACGGAAAGAACATACAAGTAAAATATTACCTTTATTTTCTTGTCTGAAGGTAATTCTTTAAATAGTTACAAATACTATTAATTAATAAATATCAAATATTTTGAAATTATATTGAGATAGAGTCTGCCAATCTTCGGACATATCTCTCAACGTCTTCAAAAACAGACTTGATCAACACTGGGAGGCCATCTGGTACTTCCTTCCTGACTCAGATTGAGATAGGCTTCAACCATTGAGCTCGGCGAGAACGGGTCATGGCTTCCGACAGGCCATATATCCCGATGAAAATAAGGTAAGGTAAGGTATATGTCCTAACCTTGGATTTTACATGCTATCAGAAATCAGAATGCAGATGATACTGACTCACTGTGCTTCAGTGCCTCCTTATTGTTTACATTCTGATTTGATAGCATGAAAAGTATAATGTTAAGATGTGTCCGGGTTACAGCAGTTTACACTTTACCCTATTCGCGCTCGCTCGTCCTTCCGTGGTGTATGGGGAAAATCTGATTATGAGCGGCCCGGCCCGTGGCGACGCTTTTGCGAAACTCATATCTCTGCAACCGCATGTCCGATTGACAAGCGGACTTCTTTGCTGAGCAGCCCCATCTAACCTACCCTGTTTGAGACTAGTGCCGACTCATGTGGGTGACTACCACTGCGCGTGGCGCGTGCCGCGTGAGGGGTGTTGAAAAGTATTTTCTCGCAATAACTCCGCAATGCTGGGCAGATGATGTGTAAATTTTGTGTGTGGTTAAGGACCCTTCAGCCGCCACTTTCACACAACTCAGACTCTGCACATGCACATGTGCACACACCTATTCTATATCTCAGGAATGGCTGATCCGATTGTGTTCAAATTTGGTGTGCGGTTAGGGACCTCTCATCCGTCAGTTTCCCACAAGTCGGGTGGGTGCCTCTGCATGTGCACATATTTTTTTATTATAAATTTAGTCCGAATGTTTTTGAATGGTTGGATTTCCGAGGTCAGGCCCGCGCTAAGCATAGCTTGTTGCGCAGACCCTGACCCCACCACCCGATCAAGCAATTCCTGGCGTCCGGAAGAATTTAGAAGCGAAAGTTTTACGTGCCCGATATACCTGGACACAGTCTGCCCTGCCCTCTGATGTCACCTGACCTTGAGTGCAACCGCTGCCACCGGCCACAGGCCATCCCAGTCAGGGGCAAATAGCAAGCGCTGAAGAGACTCGAACCAGGCTGCCACTACTGGGTGAGGTCAGGAGTCCAGCGCTCTCCCAACTGAGCTACAGGGGCGGACACATGCACATCCCTATTCTGAATCTCAGGAAGGGCTGAGCAAATTGTGTTCAAATTTTGTGTGTGGTTAGAGACCTCTCAGCCACCACCTTTCCACAAGTCAAAGGTGGGTACCTCTGCATGTGCACACATGCGCACCCTTTCTGTATCTCAGAAACTACTTGCCAGACAGAGTTGAAATTCCTCATACATTTCCTTTGTGCTTGCTCGTTCATCGCCAACTACCGCGTCTTACTGGTTTATACAGCCTTGGGCCTACCCCTACCACAATAAATATATTTGGACACACACTGGCTATGTGCTCACTCATTAAATAATTATGACTCTAAACAGCCTTTTGTTCACACATATTCTTTTCAGATTACAAAAACAAACATGAATGAAAAACAGCTAAAAGCTGTTAACAAATATTTGTAAGACATAAAGACATAAAGACATAAAAGAAAAGTGCAACAAAGAGCCTCTTGGGCCCATCCGAGGTTGCACCCCACCCCACCCACACACCCCCCCTCCACCAGTCTCGCCCCTTCAAATCACCTTACTCTACCTGCATAAAAGAAGGCTAATCCCACGAGTATTTATGAACTAATCCCTTCTCTGTAAAGTATTTATCTAATCTAATTTTGAAGGAAGCAAGTGTCACTGCATCAGCGACATCCCCTGGTAGCATATTCCAATGTCCTACAACCCTTCTACTGAAAAATGACTGTCGTAGCCTAGTCCTACTTTGTTTCATAATGAGTTTATGCTGATGACCTCTACCTCGATTTTCCCTATTGAACTCAAACATACCCTTTAAATATCCAGAATGCTGACTATTTACAAATTTGAAGACTTCAATTAGATCTCCTCTTAGCCTTCTATATCTAAGTGAAAACATACCCAATTTCCTTAATCTATCTTCATAAGGTAAACTACCAAGACAATTAATCATTTTTGTTGCCCTTTTTTGAACTCTTTCTAACAACCAGCAATCTTTCTCATATGTTGGAGACCAGGCTTGTACACAATACTCCAAATGTGGTCTAACGTATGCACAATACAGTTTTGTTATTACCTTTTCACTCTTGTAGGAAACATTTCTGTTAATGGCCCCTAGCATTCTAAGTGCCTTTTTCCTAGCTTCTACAACCTGGTCTGACGCTGATAGTCTATTGTTTACCACGACACCTAAATCTCTTTCCTTTTCAATCTGCTCCATTTTCTGCCCACCCATTTCATACCTATGTTTACTGCTAACCCGTCCAGCGTGCATAATCTTACATTTACTCAAATTGAATTTCATCTGCCATGCTTCAGACCACTCAACTAGCTTGTCCAGATCTGATTGAAAAACATCCTGATCATGTTTTCCTCTAATAATCCTGACAACTTTTAGATCGTCTGCAAATTTCAAGACTTTGCTGTCTATACTGTTCTCAATTGCATTCACAAATATTATAAAAAGCAATGGGCCCAGGACTGAGCCCTGTGGAACCCCACTGAGAACCTCCTTCCATTGTGATTGGCACCCATTCAATATAACCCTTTGCTGGCGTCCTGAAAGCCACGTTTCTATCCAATCCAGAATCTTGCCCCTGATCCCATGAATTTTAAGTTGCAACCCCAGTCTTGTATGGGGGACTTTGTCAAATGCTTTACTGAAATCAAGAAAAGCTACATCTAGCTGTTTACCCTGATCAACGCTATCTGTTGCAACATCCAAAAACTCCAGAAGATTAGTTAAACAAGAACGGCCCTTCCTAAAGCCATGCTGTGTATCCTTGATGAGTTCATTTTGCTCCAAGAATTCAACAATCTTATCTTTGATGATTGATTCAAGCACCTTGCAGACTAATGAGGTCAGACTAACTGGTCTATAGTTTTCCTCTTTACTTCTATCTCCCTTTTTATGAATAGGAACAACATTTGCTCTTTTCCAATCAAGTGGAATTTTACTATCTGCAAGTGATTTAGAAAATATTATGGCTAATGGAACCGACAACTCCCTTTCAGATTCTCTTTAAAGTCTAGCATGGATTTCATCAGGTCCTTCTGCCTTGTTAGGCCTTACTTTCTTTAGATATTCTAGAACAAGTTCACTACTTATGCCACCTAGCTCTCCTATAGTCTCCTCTGTCTCTAGCTCAGGCTGAAGTGCTGCAATACTACTCTGGTCCTCGATAGTAAAGACAGATTGAAACTGATCATTAAGCACTTCAACCATTTCACTGTCCTTGCTAACTAACACATCATCTACCTTAAATGGACCTATATTTTTGGAAACTGTACTGAACTTATAAAAACTGAAGAACTTCTTACTATCTGCATTACAATGTCTAGCTAAATCAAGTTCCTTTGCCCTTTTAGCTGCTCTGACCTTTTTCTTAACTGAATTTCTTGCATTCTGGTAGGCCTTCTGATTTATATCTAGTGAAGATCCCTTCAAAATGCCAAATGTACTTCTTTTAGCTTGTATAGCACTCCTTACTTCTGGGGTAAGCCAAACTGGATTGCCCTTGGTTCTGTTACGTTTGTGCCTGAGGGGTATATGCCGATTTTGAATTTGGCTTAATCTAGCTTTGAAAACATTCCAGGCCTCACATGCATCTAAACCTGCCAACTCAACGTTCCATTTTATCTGTGCGAGACACATTGATTTTTACAGAGCTGTCCAACACTGTGCTTCCGAAGAAATCCCAGGTTCTGTCCAAGCTAGGTTGGGGGTGGCTAGGTTGAAAACAATTTGAGAAACCATGATAAAATAATTTGGAAATGGACAAACTGATGAGCTCACTCATTGAATGAATCTTTGACTTCAAGCAATCTTTTGTTAACATGTATTTCTTTCAAAGTACTACTAAAGGTCAAGGTATGCAAAACAGCTGAAAGCTTCCTAATTTTTTTTGTAGGAATGCATAAATTCTTACAAGACTTTCCAACTCCAACACCTTGCTTCGCAAGGCCGTGGGTTCTTCGTGAAAACATATCCTAGGTTCTGTCTCATCCCATGAAGACTCCTTAAACACGGCCTTGACTCAAACATATTAACTGCGCCAGTATTTGTAAACGATGCGTCAGATGTGTCAATTCAGGACAAGGAAAGCAAAGCAATGCTAATTTCTAGGTCTTACAAAATCGCGAGGTGGATTGCGAGGTGCTTTGGCCGAACAGGTTGGCACTTATTCGACAATTTTGGAACTGAAATACCATGGAATGATACAAAACTAGGTTTTTGATAAGACAATTCATCAATTCAGTCGAAAATACCTAATAGATTTTGTAACATGTTGTATTTTTTTAATTAGTGCTCAGATATTTGCAGGGTGTCCAATGGACACTCGTCCTTTTGGCCATCACATCATGTCAAAAGTGGCAGTAAATTGTAATGTCTTTTTGAGAAGTTTACTAGTTTTCACAGAAGAAAAGTATTCTTCCATAACCAGTAGATGATTTTGTATTACTTTAGATATCAACGGCTGTATTACTTGTCTTTGCGTTTGGGAAAAATGCAAAACATTACCAACAACACAGTCTGAAAAAGGCAGCGAGAAAATAAAAATACAAGGGTTAACATAATTTGGCATGACATTCAAACGAATGGATGAAAATGCACGAAACTTTCCGAAAATGTACACAAATGATTGCTTGATTTAGTTACATAATTAGTTTCCTTTGCCGTTTATTAATTTCCGTCATGGAAATTAAGATCCAGCAGGGTGTCAATCGACCTCGTTTTCACCTCACTTTTTGCGAGGCTACTAAATCATGACGACTATGACCATCAGGCCTAAAAACATTATTTCATGAGCCAGATACCAGAATACTGTGAGCATTTCCCGCAATATTGCGTACTTTGTGTTACTGGTAACTACATTTTCGCTGAAAAGCCAGGAATTTGAATGAAATTGAATTCATCTTTTAGTTCTGAGATGATAATAGTCTAGCTGCATGGGCATAAGCCACTCATTGAATTTTCGCGAGGCTAAAACGCGACTTTTGCCATTTCTAGTGAGGTGAAAAAGAATTCACCTACAGTGGCGGATCTAGGTTTCGAGTTTGGGGGGCAAAAAAAATCGTTCCGTTTCGTCAGCGAGAAGGCGTTGACCGCGGGGGAAGGTGGCGTCGGGTCGTCAGCGCAGAGTCGTTGAGCGGATCGTCAGCGGAAAAGGTCTTTGAGCGGGGGAAGCCCCTTCCCACGAAATCGGGTTATCAGCACGAAAGTTTCGTTGAGGGGGGAGGAGGGTAAATCTCGACTTCCCTGAACAAAAATCACAACCCCCGGAACGGTTTGGGGATTTGCATTTGCCTACCGATTTTTCGTTTTGGGGGGTGGCAATTGGGGTATTCCAAAACAGATCGACCAAAACAATCTCTAAATAACACACTACATCTCATATTTCGATAAAACTACGTGTCTGAGGTTATCTGGGCTGTTGCTTCACGCTGTGAAATTTTCAGCCTCGTCCGTCAAATGGTTTTCGAGTTACAGCCTCGGGCAACTTTGTAATGTCAAGCAAAACTCAAATTTTCAGCGGACAATATCTCCCATCTAAACCAGTAAAACGCATTAATCGGCGGTAACCGAGCGGTATATGTTGCTTCCCTGGGACAAACTACATACACAATAAGTTGTATTACATTTGTCATGATCTCCTTTCTCGAATCCACCAAAAGGGAGTACGTCCTGAGCGCTGCATGCTTCATCGTATAAATTAATGCTTAGATAAATCAGGCCATTTTTTATCAATAATGATTTTTGTTCATTTCGACGTTTGCATGTGCCACGCGCCGCTATGGTACCACCCCTATCAGAACGCACCATGCAAACATCAAAATTGATTTGATGGTCCTATCAATGGTGAAAAGCCGATCTCAATCGGAGCAGTGGTTGCAAAGTTATTAGCTTCCGAAAAGCGTCTGTACGGCCGGTTCGGGCCGGATCAAATGTAAATTTGCCTGGTAAGTTGACGAAAAACCTCACGGGCGCTTCGCGCCCGCTCGGTTATCATGCGAGTCATTTAAACCTATATACCAGTAAAACGCCTTTTTGGGCGATGACCGAGCGGGCGCGCTCTGGTAAAGGTAAAACAGGTTTGAAATATGAAACGGTAAGGGAGCACACGTGGTAGTAACACATAGTCCTTTTAGTCCTTTTAATCCTCCAGAAAAAAAAATGCCAGGCCTCAATGCATGCCAACATAAAAATTAAGTTGTATTCAATTGTTATTGATCTCCTTTCTCGAATCCGCCAAAAGGGAGTACGTCCGAGCGCTGCATGCTGCTTCATCGTATAAATAATGCTTAGATTAATAAAGCCATTTTTGATCAATAATTATTTTTGTTCATTTCGACGTTTGCGTGTGCCAACTGCCACGCGCTGTGGTACCACCCCTATCAGAACGAACCATACCAAAAACCAAATTGATTTGATGGACCTATCCAATGGTGAAAACCCGATCTCAATCGGAGCAAAGCAGAGCAAATCGGTTGCAAAGTTATTAGCTTCCGAAAAGCGTCTGCACGGCCGTGTCGGGCCGTGTCGGGCCGGTTCGGGCCGGGTCAAATGTGAATTTGTCTAGTAAGTTGACGAGAAACCTCACGGGCGCTTCGCACCCGCTCGGTTATCACCAGAATCATCAGGAACAATAGATTATTATGATGTAATCATTTTTGGAAATTCGGAAACTTTGCTATTTCAAGACGTGATCTCAGGTCAAATCACGTTATTTTATAATGTGGTCTTTTAAAATTCGGACTTTTTCCATGCCAGAATGGACATCGATACATAAACCTTCGAAGTTAAAAAAAATTGGTGATAGTTTTTTTTCTTCTAAATATAATATTTATATTTTTGTATTTGGAAAAAATCATGTCACCAGCGCGTCTTTGGTAATAACTTCGCACGTAATTGTGCTAGAGAGATCAATTAAACGGCATTATGCTTAGGTATCTCGTCGACTTACTTGCAATTATATACATCAGCCCCATAGTCGCTCTGTGACCTCAAGGTCACGTGACCAGAGGTCACCCCGTGCAGTCCACGTCAGATCGACCAAACCATAACATCCTACTTCTCACATTTCGATTGAACTAGGTGCCAGAGGTTATCTGGGCCGTACATTCACGCTCTAAAATTTTATCTAAGTGATTTGGGGGGGGGGGGGCAAAGTATGCGGTACCCCGTCATTCTCCCATAGGCCATAATGGTAACTTATGTTGTACCCTGAGGTCAACCGGTGACACACGACAGTTTCAAGCTGTGTGAGGATCCATGGCAAACATTCAAGTCGCTCCGATGCCGGTGTCGGCCACAGCACGCGCCAGAAGGGGCATGTTTTTCCATTGGTTCAATATGCAGAAACACCCGAGCGAAATGTGTGTGTAAAATTCGAAAAGACGCGAAACACGGATGCATCTCAGGTCGATATCTGGGTAATTTACATGCCGATCGGCACGAGATAAACACAGGCGTGTAGATAAATGAACCGGCTGGTGTATGGATCATGTCCACGTCAAATCGCACACAAAAAAAAATCCCCCACCCCTCCGATTTGGATGAAAACCGGTATACCTGTAGTGTCATGTGAAAGACACATACACACCCACTTTTAGGTCCGGGTGACCTCAAGGGTAAACATATTTAGAAGTCATCAAAGGTCACGATTTTTTCAGTACTTCATGTCAATCAAACGCCTATATAGTGTATGCTAGTCGACTTAGAGTAATACAACTAATATCGAAGTGCTCCACAGGGTTATACTATTCGGAAATAGGGGTAAAACCCCACGTGGCCTCAATATGCCTTTGACCTGACGTCAAAATAATAAAACGTATTTTTCTATAAGTTTGCCTGCTCGTAACTAGTTCAAACTTGGCAGAATAAATGACCGTAACATCCTCTAAGAATGTGCAAAAAAGAATGTCGGACACTTTTCAACTTTTGTAGATACCGCCCTTCGAGTATGGTAAGGAAGTGAAACGGAGCAATGCCCCGAGGCTATTTTCATGTCCCTTGCCATAATGTCGTTTTCTTTGGCTCGATTGACGTGAAATTTGGTGGGTAGCTTCCGTTCGAAGAATTCAATCACTTTCCCAACTTTCAGCTTGACCTGACCTATCATGACCTAGCATGACCTAGGAATAGTGTATGGCCCACAGATACGTATTACCTATAGGTAACACTGTGTTTTATAGATGTTCAGGAGCATATCATATATGCACAGGTGTTAACAGGTGACATTTATGGTTTCCATTGACATCATGACCCCCGGGTGACCTTTTCAGAGGTCAACCGAGGTTACTGAATTATATGACCTAAGATTACTTTCTTGGTCTCTGGAAGTTTTTAGGATATTTTAAGACACTGATTTCAAATTTGGAATCCATTTTACATAATTGTGTATTCCACTGGGGTCATGCACTTCACACTTCAACCGAAGTCACTGACCTCCGATGACCTGAGATTACATTTTTGGATAGCTTCTAGGACATTTTGTGACGCAGATTTCAAATTGGCACCCATATCCATTTTATATACATATAATTATATAAAATGGATTCTAAATTTGAAATCAGCATCCTAAAATGTACTAGAAACCTCCAGAGGCCAAAACAATCATATCAGGTCATTAAAGGTCAGTGACCTCGGTTGACCTCTGGAAATGTCATCCGGGGTCATGATCTCAATGGAAACCATAAATGTCACCTGTTAACACCTGTGCATATGTGTTATGTTCCTGAACATCTATAAAACACTGTTACCTATAGGTAATACGTATCTGTAGATCATACACTATTCCTAGGTCATGCTAGGTCGTGCGAGATCAGGTCAAGCTGAAAACTGGGGAACTGATTGAATTCGTCAAAGGGAAGCTACCCAACAAATTTGACGTCAATCGGACCAAAGAAACCGACATTATGGCAAGCGCATTGAAAATAGCCTCGGGGCATTGCTCCGTTTCACTTCCTTACCATACTCAAAGGGCGGTATCTCAATAAGTTGAAAAGTGTCCGCCATTGTTTTCTGCAAATTCTTAGAGGATGTTACGTTCATTTATTTTGCCAAGTTTGGACTAGTTACGAGCAGGCAAACTTATAGAAAAATAAATTGTATTACTTTGACGCAGGCACGTAGCCAAGGGGAGGGCGGCGGGGGCGGCCGCCGCCCCCCGCCCCTCCCCTCCCTCCCCCCCCACTGGAGGCCTGGAGGGTCTTTTTTGGCGCGAGAGGACCCTCGCGGTATCATAGGTTCTTTACTACACGAAGCGTGGTCTTTAGAGAGTTTAGAGTTTAGAGTTTAGAGGACTTCAGAGGTCCTTTAGGGCAACCAGGGTCCTCTCTGAAAGACCAGAGGGGCCCCTTGGACGTTCAAAAGAGCCCTGTGCATGTCAGAGGGGCCCCTGGCCAGACTGAAAGGGCCCCTGAGCGGGTCAGAGGGCCCCCTGAGGACGTCGAATTGGCCCCCTGAACACGTCAAATGGGCTCCTAGCCAGCACAGAGGGGCCTCTGGGCAGGTTGAGAGGCCCCTGAGCATGTCGACAGGGCGACAAAGCGGCCAGCGCAGTCCTTTGCCAGGTCATAAGGACCCCTAAGCAGGTTGGAGGGCCACTGGATAGACCAGAGGGCCCCTGTGCAGGTCAGAGGGGCCCTGACCAGACCGAAAGGGCCCCTAGGTAAGTCAGAAGGGCCCCTGAACATGCCGAATGAGCCCCTAGCCAGCACGGAGGAGCCCCAGGGCAGGTCGGAGGGCCCTCGGAGCATGTCGCAAGGCGACAAAGCAGCCAGCGCAGTCCCTTGCTAGGTCGGAAGGGCCCCTTAGAAGGTTAAAGGGCCCCTGTAGAGACCAGAGGGCCCCTGGAAAGTTAAAAGGGCCCCTGCGCAGATCAGAGGGCCCCTGATCAGACCGAAAGGACCCCTGGGCGGGTAAGAAGGGCCCCTGCAATGCCGAAGTGGCCCCTGGCCAGCACGTAGGGGCTCCAGGGCAGGTCGGAGGGCCCCTTGAGCATGACAGCAGGACGACAAAGCAGCCAGCGCAGGCCGACCAGAAGAGTCGCTGGGCCGATCGGAGGGGCTCCTGGGCAAGTCAGAGGGGCCCCTGGCTAGACCGAAAGGGTCCCTGGGCCGGTCGGAAGGCCCCTTGAACATGCCGGATGAGTTCCTAGCCAGACTGGAGGGGCCCCTGGGCAGGTCGGAGGGGCCCCTGAGCAGGGACGGCGGATTGCGGGGCAGGGTACCCAAAATTCCCCCCAGTCGAAAATCCTGGGGGGCGAAGGGTAGTTTTGCCCCCCCCCCCCCCCAGATTTTAGCCTGCCCAATCTGGGGGAAACATGACCATTCCCATCCCCTGGATTTTCATTTGAGGGGGGGGGGGGGATTTTGGGTACCCTGCGCCCCGCAATCCACCGCCCCTGCCCCTGAGCATGTCGGCAGGGCGACAAAGCAGCCAGTGCAGTCCCTGGCCAGGTCGGAAGGACCTCTGAACAGGCCGAATGGGCCCCTTGACACACAAGAGGGGCTTCTTGGAAGGTCAGAGGAGTATCTGGTGAGACCGGAAGGGTCAAAGCACGTAGAGATCCCAGATGAAGATTAAATACAAAGAGGACTTACTCCACAATACAAATATTAAAAGCGGAGCCTTCGGGTATATTGTAACACCCTTCGTCAGGGTGCTATAATTTACCCGAAAGATCCGATTTTATTTTTCCCTCTAGAGTAAGCCCTCCTGGTATTATATATACCACCCACTCCACATCATGTCATTTCGCTTCGCGGATCCCAGATGAGTCCCTGAACAGGTCGGAAAGGCATAGAAAAGGTCAGAGGGGCCCCTAGACGATCTGAAGGGACCTTGGGCCTTTCAACATTAAGAATTCAGTTGTGCAGGGAATAAAACTCAAAATTTTCGCTTCAATTATATGCGGGTTAGTAAAAAAATCGGTCAGTTTCTCGGCGCATTTATGTGTTATGTTGCTACTTTCCTATATAATTGGGCAAAATAGTTCATTTTAGCACCTTTTCCCCGCACTTTTAAACGCACAATATAACAATTTTAGAGGTCCGCACCATACGCAATGCGACGCATTGATGAGAAAGCAACCCAGGGCATAGTACTAAAAAATTTCGCGCCGCTCCGCGGCACAATTTGTTTAAGAGTTCCAGATCTTGAGCTTAAAAAAAATATTCCAAGTTGGTATAGCTGATTCCAAATTCGTGTCGCTCGTTCCAAAGTTGATGTGGCAGTTTGCAAACTCCAGCTCCTAAACGTTGGTATGGCCCATGCCATACCTGCCATACTGCATTTTCCAGCCTTGTAACGTGCCTTTTCATGCGTTTTTTTTTGGGGGGGTCTTTTAAACGCTTGGGAAGGGGCCCTTTCAACGCTCGGGAAGGGGCCCTTTCGAGGCGCCGACCCCCCCCCCCCCCCCTGGACGAAATCCTGGCTACGTGCCTGCTTTGACGTCAGGTCAAAGGTCATATTGAGGTCACGTGGATTTTTCCCATATTTCCGAATGGTCCAATTCTGTGGAGCACATATATATTAGTTTGATTCCGCTAAATCCATTAGCATAGAAGATACAAGCGTTTTATTGATATAGTGTACGCTACAAAATCGTGATCTTGGATGACCTCTAAATATGACCCTTGAGGTCACCCGGAGCTAAAAGTGGGTGTGTATGTTTATTTCCGTTGACACTACAGGTGTACAAATTTGCATCAAAATCGGAAAGGGTCGGGTACGAAATCCCCCTTTTTGTGTGATTTGACGTAATGACTCGTATGCAATGTGGGTCGGTGAGCAGCGCGTGGCACGTGCAAAGTAAATATCGAAATAATGTAAATGTCATGGTTTTCAAGGGCGTAGGCAAGGGGGCCATGCCCCTGGAGGCCAGGCGGGCCCCTCTGGCGACCGAGCGAGGGCCCCCTGGGGCCGAAGGCCCCAGTGTTTCGGATGGTGTCAGGCGCCCGCAAAACGCCTTACATCGCATAAAAGAACGCCCACGAACCTAAAAAAATCGTAACACGATTAAATAACAACACTTGCTTGTTTGTTAAAGGCATGTATATGTAAATACGTAGACAAGGGCCCAAACCAGTCTGGAGAGGGCCCTCTATCAGCTTTTGAAGGGCCCTGCCGATCTGCAGAGGGCCCCCTGCCGGCATTTAGAGAGCCCCTGCCGATTGTAGAGGGCCCTCTATCGGCCCTTATAGGGCCCTGCCGATCTGTAGAGGGTCTCTGCCGATCTGGAGAGGGCCCCTGCCGGCCTTTAGAGGGCCCTGCCGATCTGTAGATCGCCCTGCGAATCTGTAGAGGGCCCCTACCGTCATTTAGAGGGCCCTGCCGACCTGTAGAGGGCCTTCTTCCAGCCTTTAGGGGCCTTGTCGATCTGCAGTGTCCCAGCCAATCTGCAGAGGGCCCTCTGCTGGCCTTTAGAGGGCCCCGCTGATCTGTAGAGGGCCTCTGCCGGCATTTAGAGGGCCCTGTCGACCTGTAGAAGGCCCTCTTCCAGCTTTTAGGGGCCCTGTCGATCTGCAGTGTCCCAGCCAATCTGCAGAGGGCCCTCTGCCGGCCTTTAGAGGGCCCTCCCAGACCAGCCGAGTGCCATCTTACACCGCCTGATGATTCTCTCACACCTGGGTCTGGAGCCCTCTCAGACCAGGATTTGGGGCCCTCTCATACCGGGGCCTGTGGTAATCTGAACCGGCATTTCATACGACTCTGCCGGCCCTCTCAGTCTCAGACCGGACGAGGGCCCCTCTAACCGGCCTCTTGGGGGTTAAAAATGTCGGAACGACCCCTGACCACTTCCAAATGCTACTACAAGTACTGAAATATACACTACTTCGACTACTACTTCATAGTAGAATTTAATATGACCGCTTCCAAATGCTACTGCATGTACTGAATATACACTACTTCGACTACTACTTCGTATATTTGCTGGAGTTTAATTCAATAAATAAAGATATAATCTATGGAAATACAAGTTATTGATAACAAGCAATACCTTTAATTTATAATAGACAAAACAATTACGACACAAATTATATATTGTTTAATTAATTTGGGTGTTACATTCTTTACTGTTCTACCCGTTGTTCTATTACCCTGACAAAAAGGCCGGCCACTGTTTGGTTCACGCTGCAAATATATAAATGGCGCCATATATGTCGCTTCTCTCTTATCGGTTTCTGGTACACAATAAGTGCGTTCGGAAGGCGCAAAATTTCGCGAAATTTCTCATGGTCGTTCGGTAGAAATTTCGCGAAAAATTCGCCGGATATGTGCGTCAAGTATGTATCTAAACAATTGTTTCACAAGAATTATCTTTGGTTGTCAGCAATTATTTTGAGAGAGACTACTGTTGATCACAGATGACACAACAAATCAAGAATACAAACATGCAATTTAAATCATTTGACTTCACTTCAGCAAAAACTTGACGATTGGCAGGAAATTTTCGGGATATGGAGCTCCTATGGATATGGTAGCCAGACTGTTTATTGATTCAACACTGCTTGAATCGATTGGAATCGTTCAATCAAAATTCCTTGAATCAAACAATAATTGATTCACCACCAGATCTTTTGATTCATGAATCGTGATTGAATCCAAACCCGCATCAAATCAAGGCCGATTGAATCAAAAGATCATAGAAATGCGAGTTTTGACTAAAATTGCAAGTAAAAAAGTTGAAAAAAGGAAATGACAAAATATTAAAAATGACTATCTCGGATTTTCGAAATTTTGTGTTTTTCACTCCCAAAAATGAGAAAATTACACTTGTTTTTCGTTGTCGAAATCTTATTTGTCGTTGTTTTACAACATACAACGCACTGTACTGTTTTAATGATGTAGGCCCCCCTTGGCTACGAGGGCCCCTCTGGTCCCATTTGCCCCCCCCCCCTGGGCGAAATTCTCTCTACGCCCCTGATGGTTTTACAACGTTTTTCACGATTAAAGTCAAAACTCGGAACCTATCGCATGTAA
>JAXIVJ010019662.1:0-18206 GCA_036785665.1 Chirona hameri | reverse complement strand
ATCGTCTACAGTGGCGGTATAGACGTATCCGTGTCACCGTGTCACGGTATTGGGGAGGTGTATACTGCAGTCGGCACTGACCTCTGGATCGTCTACAGTGGCGGTATAGACGTGTCCGTGTCACCGTGTCACGGTATTGGGGAGGTGTATACTGCAGTCGGCACTGACCTCTGGATCGTCTACAATGGCGGTGTAGATGTGTCCGTGTCACCGTGTCACGGTATTGGGAGGTGTATACTGCAGTCGGCACTGACCTCTGGATCGTCTACAGTGACGGTGTAGACGTGTCCGTCTCAACCGTGTCACGGTATTGGGAGGTGTATACTGCCGTCGGCACTGACCTCTGGATCGTCTACAGTGACGGTGTAGACGTGTCCGTGTCACCGTGTCACGGTATTGGGGAGGTGTATACTGCAGTCGGCACTGACCTCTGGATCGTCTACAGTGACGGTGTAGACGTGTCCGTGTCACCGTGTCACCGTGTCACGGTATTGGAGAGGTGTATACTGCAGTCGGCACTGACCTCTGGATCGTCTACAATGGCGGTGTAGATGTGTCCGTGTCACTGTGTCACGGTATTGGGGAGGTGTATACTGCAGTCGGCACTGACCCTCTGGATCGTCTACAGTGGCGGTGTAAACGTGTCCGTGTCACCGTGTCACGGTATTGGGGAGGTGTATACTGCAGTCGGCACTGACCTCTGGATCGTCTACAATGGCGGTGTAGACGTGTCCGTGTCACCGTGTCACGTTATTGGGGAGGTGTATACTGCAGTCGGCACTGACCTCTGGATCGTCTTCAGTGGCGGTGTAGATGTGTCCGTGTCACCGTGTCACGGTATTGGGGAGGTGTATACTGCAGTCGGCACTGACCTCTGGATCGTCTACAATGGCGGTGTAGACGTGTCCGTGTCACGGTATTGGGGAGGTGTATACTGCAGTCGGCACTGACCTCTGGATCATCTACAGTGGCGGTGCAGACGTGTCCGTGTCACTGTGGCACGGTATTGGAGAGGTGTATACTGCAGTCGGCACTGACCTCTGGATCGTCTACAGGTGGCGGTGTAAGACGTGTCGTGTCACCGTGTCACGGTATTGGGGAGGTGTATACTGCAGTCGGCACTGACCTCTGGATCGTCTACAATGGCGGTGTAGACGTGTCCGTGTCACCGTGTCACGTTATTGGGGAGGTGTATACTGCAGTCGGCACTGACCTCTGGATCGTCTTCAGTGGCGGTGTAGATGTGTCCGTGTCACCGTGTCACGGTATTGGGGAGGTGTATACTGCAGTCGGCACTGACCTCTGGATCGTCTACAATGGCGGTGTAGCTGTGTCCGTGTCACCGTGTCACGGTATAGGAGAGGTGTATACTGCAGTCGGCACTGACCTCTGGATCGTCTACAGTGGCGGTGTAGACGTGTCCGTGTCACCGTGTCACGGTATTGGGGAGGTGTATACTGCAGTCGGCACTGACCTCTGGATCGTCTACAATGGCGGTGTAGATGTGTCCGTGTCACCGTGTCACGGTATTAAAGAGGTGTATACTGCAGTCGGCACTGACCTCTGGATCGTCTACAATGGCGGTGTAGACGTGTCCGTGTCACCGTGTCACGGTATTGGGGAGGTGTATACTGCAGTCGGCACTGACCTCTGGATCGTCTACAGTGGCGGTGTAGACGTGTCCGTGTCACCGTGTCACGGTATTGGGGAGGTGTATACTGCAGTCGGCACTGACCTCTGGATCGTCTACAGTGGCGGTGAAGACGTGTCCGTGTCACCGTGTCACGGTATTGGGGAGGTGTATACTGCAGTCGGCACTGACCTCTGGATCGTCTACAGTGGCGGTGTAGACGTGTCCGTGTTACCGTGTCACGGTATTGGGGAGGTGTATACTGCAGTCGGCACTGACCTCTGGATCGTCTACAATGGCGGTGTAGACGTGTCCGTGTCACCGTGTCACGGTATTGGGGAGGTGTATACTGCAGTCGGCACTGACCTCTGGATCGTCTACAGTGGCGGTGTAGATGTGTCCGTGTCACCGTGTCACGGTATTGGGGAGGTGTATACTGCAGTCGGCACTGACCTCTGGATCGTCTACAGTGGCGGTGTAGACGTGTCCGTGTCACCGTGTCACGGTATTGGGGAGGTGTATACTGCAGTCGGCACTGACCTCTGGATCGTCTACAGTGGCGGTGTAGACGTGTCCGTGTCACGGTATTGGGGAGGTGTATACTGCAGTCGGCACTGACCTCTGTATCGTCTACAGTGGCGGTATAGACGTGTCCGTGTCATCGTGTCACGGTATTGGGGAGGTGTATACTGCAGTCGCCACTGACCTCTGGATCGTCTACAGTGGCGGTGTAGACGTGTCCGTGTCACCGTGTCACGGTATTGGGGAGGTGTATACTGCAGTCGCCACTGACCTCTGGATCGTCTACAGTGGCGGTGTAGACGTGTCCGTGTCACCGTGTCACGGTATTGGGGAGGTGTATACTGCAGTCGCCACTGACCTCTGGATCGTCTACAGTGGAGGTGTAGACGTGTCCGTGTCACCGTGTCACGGTATTGGGGAGGTGTATACTGCAGTCGGCACTGGCTGTCACCGTGTCACGGTATTGGGGAGGTGTATACTGCCGTCGGCACTGACCTCTGGATCGTCTACAGTGGCGGTGTAGACGTGTCCGTGTCACCGTGTCACGGTATTGGGGAGGTGTATACTGCAGTCGGCACTGACCTCTGGATCGTCTACAGTGGCGGTGTAGACGTGTCCGTGTCACCGTGTCACGGTATTGGGGAGGTGTATACTGCAGTCGGCACTGACCTCTGGATCGTCTACAGTGGCGGTGTAGACGTGTCCGTGTCACCGTGTCACGGTATTGGGGAGGTGTATACTGCAGTCGGCACTGACCTCTGGATCGTCTACAGTGGCGGTGTAGACGTGTCCGTGTCACCGTGTCACGGTATTGGGGAGGTGTATACTGCAGTCGGCACTGACCTCTGGATCGTCTACAGTGGCGGTGTAGACGTGTCCGTGTCACCGTGTCACGGTATTGGGGAGGTGTATACTGCAGTCGCCACTGACCTCTGGATCGTCTACAGTGGCGGTGTAGACGTGTCCGTGTCACCGTGTCACGGTATTGGGGAGGTGTATACTGCAGTCGCCACTGACCTCTGGATCGTCTACAGTGGCGGTGTAGACGTGTCCGTGTCACCGTGTCACGGTATTGGGGAGGTGTATACTGCAGTAGCCACTGACCTCTAGATCGTCTACAGTGGCGGTGTAGACGTGTCCGTGTCACCGTGTCACGGTATTGGGGAGGTGTATACTGCAGTCGGCACTGACCTCGGGATCGTCTACAGTGGCGGTGTAGACGTGTCCGTGTCACCGTGTCACGGTATTGGGGAGGTGTATACTGCAGTCGGCACTGACCTCTGGATGGTCTACAGTGGCGGTGTAGAAGTGTCCGTGTCACCGTGTCACGGTATTGGGGAGGTGTATACTGCAGTCGGCACTGACCTTTGGATCGTCTACAGTGGCGGTGTAGACGTGTCCGTGTCACGGTGTCACGGTATTGGGGAGATGTATACTGCAGTCGCCACTGACCTCTGGATCGTCTACAGTGGCGGTGTAGACGTGTCCGTGTCACCGTGTCACGGTATTGGGGAGGTGTATACTGCAGTCCGCACTGACCTCTGGATCGTCTACAGTGGCGGTGTAGACGTGTCCGTGTCACCGTGTCACGGTATTGGGGAGGTGTATACTGCAGTCGCCACTGACCTCTGGATCGTCTACAGTGGCGGTGTAGACGTGTCCGTGTCACCGTGTCACGGTATTGGGGAGGTGTATACTGCAGTCGGCACTGACCTGTGGATCGTCTACAGTGGCGGTGTAGACGTGTCCGTGTCACCATGTCACGGTATTGGGGAGGTGTATACTGCAGTCGGCACTGACCTCTGGATCGTCTACAGTGGCGGTGTAGACGTGTCCGTGTCACCGTGTCACGGTATTGGAGAGGTGTATACTGCAGTCGGCACTGACCTCTGGATCGTCTACAGTGACGGTGTAGACGTGTCCGTGTCACCGTGTCACGGTATTGGGGAGGTGTATACTGCAGTCGGCACTGACCTCTGGATCGTCTACAGTGGCGGTGTAGACGTGTCCGTGTCACCGTGTCACAGTATTGGAGAGGTGTATACTGCAGTCGGCACTGACCTCTGGATCGTCTACAGTGGCGGTGTAGACGTGTCCGTGTCACCGTGTCACGGTATTGGGGAGGTGTATACTGCAGTCGGCACTGACCTCTGGATCGTCTACAATGGCGGTGTAGACGTGTCCGTGTCACCGTGTCACGGTATTGGGGAGGTGTATACTGCAGTCGGCACTGACCACTGGATCGTCTACAGTGGCGGTGTAGACGTGTCCGTGTCACCGTGTCACGGTATTGGGGAGGTGTATACTGCAGTCGGCACTGACCTCTGGATCGTCTACAGTGGCGGTTTAGATGTGTCCGTGTCACCGTGTCACGGTATTGGAGAGGTGTATACTGCAGTCGGCACTGACCTCTGGATCGTCTACAGTGGCGGTATAGACGTATCCGTGTCACCGTGTCACGGTATTGGGGAGGTGTATACTGCAGTCGGCACTGACCTCTGGATCGTCTACAGTGGCGGTGTAGACGTGTCCGTGTCACCGTGTCACGGTATTGGGGAGGTGTATACTGCAGTCGGCACTGACCTCTGGATCGTCTACAATGGCGGTGTAGATGTGTCCGTGTCACCGTGTCACGGTATTGGGAGGTGTATACTGCAGTCGGCACTGACCTCTGGATCGTCTACAGTGACGGTGTAGACGTGTCCGTGTCACCGTGTCACGGTATTGGGAGGTGTATACTGCCGTCGGCACTGACCTCTGGATCGTCTACAGTGACGGTGTAGACGTGTCCGTGTCACCGTGTCACGGTATTGGGGAGGTGTATACTGCAGTCGGCACTGACCTCTGGATCGTCTACAGTGACGGTGTAGACGTGTCCGTGTCACCTTGTCACCGTGTCACGGTATTGGAGAGGTGTATACTGCAGTCGGCACTGACCTCTGGATCGTCTACAATGGCGGTGTAGATGTGTCCGTGTCACCGTGTCACGATATTGGGGAGGTGTATACTGCAGTTGGCACTGACCTCTGGATCGTCTACAGTGGCGGTGTAGACGTGTCCGTGTCACCGTGTCACGGTATTGGGGAGGTGTATACTGCAGTCGGCACTGACCTCTGGATCGTCTACAGTGGCGGTGTAGACGTGTCCGTGTCACCGTGTCACGGTATTGGGGAGGTGTATACTGCAGTCGCCACTGACCTCTGGATCGTCTACAATGGCGGTGTAGACGTGTCCGTGTCACCGTGTCACGGTATTGGGGAGGTGTATACTGCAGTCGGCACTGACCTCTGGATCGTCTACAGTGGCGGTGTAGACGTGTCCGTGTCACGGTATTGGGGAGGTGTATACTGCAGTCGGCACTGACCTCTGGATCGTCTACATTGGCGGTGTAGACGTGTCCGTGTCACCGTGTCACGGTATTTGAGGTGTATACTGCAGTCGGCACTGACCTCTGGATCGTCTACAGTGGCGGTGTAGACGTGTCCGTGTCACCGTGTCACGGTATTGGGGAGGTGTATACTGCAGTCGGCACTGACCTCTGGATCGTCTACAATGGCGGTGTAGACGTGTCCGTGTCACCGTGTCACGGTATTGGGGAGGTGTATACTGCAGTCGGCACTGACCTCTGGATCGTCTTCATTGGCGGTGTAGATGTGTCCGTGTCACCGTGTCACGGTATTGGGGAGGTGTATACTGCAGTCGGCACTGACCTCTGGATCGTCTACAGTGGCGGTGTAGATGTGTCCGTGTCACCGTGTCACGGTATTGGAGAGGTGTATACTGCAGTCGGCACTGACCTCTGGATCGTCTACAGTGGCGGTGTAGACGTGTCCGTGTCACCGTGTCACGGTATTGGGGAGGTGTATACTGCAGTCGGCACTGACCTCTGGATCGTCTACAATGGCGGTGTAGATGTGTCCGTGTCACCGTGTCACGGTATTGGAGAGGTGTATACTGCAGTCGGCACTGACCTCTGGATCGTCTACAATGGCGGTGTAGACGTGTCCGTGTCACCGTGTCACGGTATTGGGGAGGTGTATACTGCAGTCGGCACTGACCTCTGGATCGTCTACAGTGGCGGTGTAGACGTGTCCGTGTCACCGTGTCACGATATTGGGGAGGTGTATACTGCAGTCGGCACTGACCTCTGGATCGTCTACAGTGGCGGTGTAGACGTGTCCGTGTCACCGTGTCACGGTATTGGGGAGGTGTATACTGCAGTCGGCACTAACCTCTGGATCGTCTACAGTGGCGGTGTAGACGTGTCCGTGTCACCGTGTCACCGTGTCACGGTATTGGGGAGGTGTATGCTGCAGTCGGCACTGACCTCTGGATCGTCTACAGTGGCGGTGTAGACGTGTCCGTGTCACCGTGTCACGGTATTGGGGAGGTGTATACTGCAGTCGGCACTGACCTCTGGATGGTCTACAGTAGCGGTGTAGACGTGTCCGTGTCACCGTGTCACGGTATTGGGAGGTGTATACTGCAGTCGGCACTGACCTCTGGATCGTCTACAGTGGCGGTGTAGACGTGTCCGTGTCACCGTGTCACGGTATTGGGGAGGTGTATACTGCAGTCGCCACTGACCTCTGGATCGTCTACAGTGGCGGTGTAGACGTGTCCGTGTCACCGTGTCACCGTGTCACGGTATTGGGGAGGTGTATACTGCAGTCGGCACTGACCTCTGGATCGTCTACAGTGTCGGTGTAGACTGGTCCGTGTCACCGTGTCACGGTATTGGGGAGGTGTATACTGCCGTCGGCACTGACCTCTGGATCGTCTACAGTGGCGGTGTAGACGTGTCCGTGTCACCGTGTCACGGTATTGGGGAGGTGTATACTGCAGTCGGCACTGACCTCTGGATCGTCTACAGTGGCGGTGTAGACGTGTCCGTGTCACCGTGTCACGGTATTGGGGAGGTGTATACTGCAGTCGGCACTGACCTCTGTATCGTCTACAGTGGCGGTGTAGACGTGTCCGTGTCACCGTGTCACGGTATTGGGGAGGTGTATACTGCAGTCGGCACTGACCTCTGGATCGTCTACAGTGGCGGTGTAGACGTGTCCGTGTCACCGTGTCACGGTATTGGGGAGGTGTATACTGCAGTCGCCACTGACCTCTGGATCGTCTACAGTGGCGGTGTAGACGTGTCCGTGTCACGGTATTGGGGAGGTGTATACTGCAGTCGCCACTGACCTCTGGATCGTCTACAGTGGCGGTGTAGACGTGTCCGTGTCACCGTGTCACGGTATTGGGGAGGTGTATACTGCAGTCGCCACTGACCTCTGGATCGTCTACAGTGGAGGTGTAGACGTGTCCGTGTCACCGTGTCACGGTATTGGAGAGGTGTATACTGCAGTCGGCACTGGCCTCTGGATCGTCTACAGTGGCGGTGTAGACGTGTCCGTGTCACCGTGTCACGGTATTGGGGAGGTGTATACTGCCGTCGGCACTGACCTCTGGATCGTCTACAGTGGCGGTGTAGACGTGTCCGTGTCACCGTGTCACGGTATTGGGGAGGTGTATACTGCAGTCGGCACTGACCTCTGGATCGTCTACAGTGGCGGTGTAGACGTGTCCGTGTCACCGGGTCACGGTATTGGGGAGGTGTATACTGCAGTCGGCACTGACCTCTGGATCGTCTACAGTGGCGGTGTAGACGTGTCCGTGTCACCGTGTCACGGTATTGGGGAGGTGTATACTGCAGTCGCCACTGACCTCTGGATCGTCTACAGTGGCGGTGTAGACGTGTCCGTGTCACCGTGTCACGGTATTGGGGAGGTGTATACTGCAGTCGCCACTGACCTCTGGATCGTCTACAGTGGCGGTGTAGACGTGTCCGTGTCACCGTGTCACGGTATTGGGGAGGTGTATACTGCAGTCGCCACTGACCTCTAGATCGTCTACAGTGGCGGTGTAGACGTGTCCGTGTCACCGTGTCACGGTATTGGGGAGGTGTATACTGCAGTCGGCACTGACCTCTGGATCGTCTACAGTGGCGGTGTAGACGTGTCCGTGTCACCGTGTCACGGTATTGGGGAGGTGTATAATGCAGTCGGCACTGACCTCTGCATCGTCTACAGTGGCGGTGTAGAAGTGTCCGTGTCACCGTGTCACGGTATTGGGGAGGTGTATACTGCAGTCGGCACTGACCTTTGGATCGTCTACAGTGGCGGTGTAGACGTGTCCGTGTCACGGTGTCACGGTATTGGGGAGATGTATACTGCAGTCGGCACTGACCTCTGGATCGTCTACAGTGGCGGTGTAGACGTGTCCGTGTCACCGTGTCACGGTATTGGGGAGGTGTATACTGCAGTCGGCACTGACCTCTGGATTGTCTACAGTGGCGGTGTAGACGTGTCCGTGTCACCGTGTCACGGTATTGGGGAGGTGTATACTGCAGTCGCCACTGACCTCTGGATCGTCTACAGTGGCGGTGTAGACGTGTCCGTGTCACCGTGTCACGGTATTGGGGAGGTGTATACTGCAGTCGGCACTGACCTGTGGATCGTCTACAGTGGCGGTGTAGACGTGTCCGTGTCACCGTGTCACGGTATTGGGGAGGTGTATACTGCATTCGGCACTGACCTCTGGATCGTCTACAGTGGCGGTGTAGACGTGTCCGTGTCACCGTGTCACGGTATTGGAGAGGTGTATACTGCAGTCGGCACTGACCTCTGGATCGTCTACAGTGACAGTGTAGACGTGTCCGTGTCACCGTGTCACGGTATTGGGGAGGTGTATACTGCAGTCGGCACTGACCTCTGGATCGTCTACAGTGGCGGTGTAGACGTGTCCGTGTCACCGTGTCACGGTATTGGGGAGGTGTATACTGCAGTCGCCACTGACCTCTGGATCGTCTACAGTGGCGGTGTAGACGTGTCCGTGTCACCGTGTCACGGTATTGGGGAGGTGTATACTGCAGTCGCCACTGACCTCTGGATCGTCTACAGTGGCGGTGTAGACGTGTCCGTGTCACCGTGTCACGGTATTGGGGAGGTGTATACTGCAGTCGCCACTGACCTCTAGATCGTCTACAGTGGCGGTGTAGACGTGTCCGTGTCACCGTGTCACGGTATTGGGGAGGTGTATACTGCAGTCGGCACTGACCTCTGGATCGTCTACAGTGGCGGTGTAGACGTGTCCGTGTCACCGTGTCACGGTATTGGGGAGGTGTATACTGCAGTCGGCACTGACCTCTGCATCGTCTACAGTGGCGGTGTAGAAGTGTCCGTGTCACCGTGTCACGGTATTGGGGAGGTGTATACTGCAGTCGGCACTGACCTTTGGATCGTCTACAGTGGCGGTGTAGACGTGTCCGTGTCACGGTGTCACGGTATTGGGGAGATGTATACTGCAGTCGGCACTGACCTCTGGATCGTCTACAGTGGCGGTGTAGACGTGTCCGTGTCACCGTGTCACGGTATTGGGGAGGTGTATACTGCAGTCGGCACTGACCTCTGGATCGTCTACAGTGGCGGTGTAGACGTGTCCGTGTCACCGTGTCACGGTATTGGGGAGGTGTATACTGCAGTCGCCACTGACCTCTGGATCGTCTACAGTGGCG
This sequence comes from Chirona hameri, assembly GCA_036785665.1. NCBI lineage: Eukaryota > Metazoa > Arthropoda > Thecostraca > Balanomorpha > Balanidae > Chirona > Chirona hameri. The sequence continues at coordinate 8,487 of JAXIVJ010019662.1, read as the reverse complement.
GTGTAGACGTGTCCGTGTCACCGTGTCACGGTATTGGGGAGGTGTATACTGCAGTCGGCACTGACCTGTGGATCGTCTACAGTGGCGGTGTAGACGTGTCCGTGTCACCGTGTCACGGTATTGGGGAGGTGTATACTGCAGTCGGCACTGACCTCTGGATCGTCTACAGTGGCGGTGTAGACGTGTCCGTGTCACCGTGTCACGGTATTGGAGAGGTGTATACTGCAGTCGGCACTGACCTCTGGATCGTCTACAGTGACGGTGTAGACGTGTCTGTGTCACCGTGTCACGGTATTGGGGAGGTGTATACTGCAGTCGGCACTGACCTCTGGATCGTCTACAGTGGCGGTGTAGACGTGTCCGTGTCACCGTGTCACGGTATTGGGGAGGTGTATACTGCAGTCGGCACTGACCTCTGGATCGTCTACAGTGGCGGTGTAGACGTGTCCGTGTCACCGTGTCACGGTATTGGAGAGGTGTATACTGCAGTCGGCAGTGACCTCTGGATCGTCTACAGTGGCGGTGTAGACGTGTCCGTGTCACCGTGTCACGGTATTGGGGAGGTGTATACTGCAGTCGGAACTGACCTCTGGATCGTCTACAGTGGCGGTGTAGACGTGACCGTGTCACCGTGTCACGGTATTGGGGAGGTGTATACTGCAGTCGGCACTGACCTCTGGATCGTCTACGATGGCGGTGTAGACGTGTCCGTGTCACCGTGTCACGGTATTGGGGAGGTGTATACTGCAGTCGGCACTGACCTCTGGATCGTCTACAGTGGCGGTGTAGACGTGTCCGTGTCACCGTGTCACGGTGTCACGGTATTGGGGAGGTGTATACTGCAGTCGGCACTGACCTCTGGATCGTCTACAGTGGCGGTGTAGACGTGTCTGTGTCACCGTGTCACGGTATTGGGGAGGTGTATACTGCAGCGGCACTGACCTCTGGATCGTCTACAGTGACGGTGTAGACGTGTCCGTGTCACCGTGTCACCGTGTCACGGTATTGGAGAGGTGTATACTGCAGTCGGCACTGACCTCTGGATCGTCTACAGTGGCGGTGTAGACGTGTCCGTGTCACCGTGTCACCGTGTCACGGTATTGGGGAGGTGTATACTGCAGTCGGCACTGACCTCTGGATCGTCTACAGTGGCGGTGTAGACGTGTCCGTGTCACCGTGTCACGGTATTGGGGAGGTGTATACTGCAGTCGGCACTGACCTCTGGATCGTCTACAGTGGCGGTGTAGACGTGTCCGTGTCACCGTGTCACGGTATTGGGGAGGTGTATACTGCAGTCGGCACTGACCTCTGGATCGTCTACAGTGGCGGTGTAGACGTGTCCGTGTCACCGTGTCACGGTATTGGGGAGGTGTATACTGCAGTCGCCACTGACCTCTGGATCGTCTACAGTGGCGGTGTAGACGTGTCCGTGTCACCGAGTCACGGTGTCACGGTATTGGGGAGGTGTATACTGCAGTCGGCACTGACCTCTGGATCGTCTACAGTGGCGGTGTAGACGTGTCTGTGTCACCGTGTCACGGTATTGGGGAGGTGTATACTGCAGTCGGCACTGACCTCTGGATCGTCTACAGTGACGGTGTAGACGTGTCCGTGTCACCGTGTCACCGTGTCACGGTATTGGGGAGGTGTATACTGCAGTCGGCACTGACCTCTGGATCGTCTACAGTGGCGGTGTAGACGTGTCCGTGTCACCGTGTCACGGTATTGGGGAGGTGTATACTGCAGTCGGCACTGACCTCTGGATCGTCTACAGTGGCGGTGTAGACGTGTCCGTGTCACCGTGTCACCGTGTCACGGTATTGGGGAGGTGTATACTGCAGTCGGCACTGACCTCTGGATCGTCTACATTGGCGGTGTAGACGTGTCCGTGTCACCGTGTCACGGTATTGGGGAGGTGTATACTGCAGTCGGCACTGACCTCTGGATCGTCTACAGTGGCGGTGTAGACGTGTCCGTGTCACGGTATTGGGGAGGTGTATACTGCAGTCGCCACTGACCTCTGGATCGTCTACAGTGGCGGTGTAGACGTGTCCGTGTCACCGTGTCACGGTGTCACGGTATTGGGGAGGTGTATACTGCAGTCGGCACTGACCTCTGGATCGTCTACAGTGGCGGTGTAGACGTGTCGGTGTCACCGTGTCACGGTATTGGGGAGGTGTATACTGCAGTCGGCACTGACCTCTGGATCGTCTACAGTGACGGTGTAGACGTGTCCTTGTCACCGTGTCACCGTGTCACGGTATTGGGGAGGTGTATACTGCAGTCGGCACTGACCTCTGGATCGTCTACAGTGGCGGTGTAGACGTGTCCGTGTCACCGTGTCACGGTATTGGGGAGGTGTATACTGCAGTCGGCACTGACCTCTGGATCGTCTACAGTGGCGGTGTAGACGTGTCCGTGTCACCGTGTCACCGTGTCACGGTATTGGGGAGGTGTATACTGCAGTCGGCACTGACCTCTTGATCGTCTACAGTGGCGGTGTAGACGTGTCCGTGTCACCGTGTCACGGTATTGGGGAGGTGTATACTGCAGTTGGCACTGACCTCTGGATCGTCTACAGTGGCGGTGTAGACGTGTCCGTGTCACGGTATTGGGGAGGTGTATACTGCAGTCGCCACTGACCTCTGGATCGTCTACAGTGGCGGTGTAGACGTGTCCGTGTCACCGTCTCACGGTATTGGGGAGGTGTATACTGCAGTCGGCACTGACCTCTGGATCATCTACAGTGGCGGTGTAGACTTGTCCGTGTCACCGTGTCACGGTATTGGGGAGGTGTATACTGCAGTCGGCACTGACCTCTGGATCGTCTACAGTGGCGGTGTAGACGTGTCCGTGTCACCGTGTCACGGTATTGGGAAGGTGTATACTGCAGTCGGCACTGACCTCTGGATCGTCTACAGTGGCGGTGTAGACGTGTCCGTGTCACCGTGTAACGGTATTGGGAGGTGTATACTGCAGTCGGCACTGACCTCTGGATCGTCTACAGTGGCGGTGTAGACGTGTCCGTGTCACCGTGTCACGGTATTGGGGAGGTGTATACTGCAGTCGGCACTGACCTCTGGATCGTCTACGATGGCGGTGTAGACGTATCCGTGTCACCGTGTCACGGTATTGGGGAGGTGTATACTGCAGTCGGTACTGACCTCTGGATCGTCTACGATGGCGGTGTAGACGTATCCGTGTCACCGTGTCACGGTATTGGGGAGGTGTATACTGCAGTCGGTACTGACCTCTGGATCGTCTACGATGGCGGTGTAGACGTATCCGTGTCACCGTGTCACGTTATTGGGGAGGTGTATACTGCAGCCGGCACTGACCTCTGGATCGTCTACGATGGCGGTGTAGACGTGTCCGTGTCACCGTGTCACAGTATTGGGGAGGTGTATACTGCAGTCGGTACTGACCTCTGGATCGTCTACGATGGCGGTGTAGACGTGTCCGTGTCACCGTGTCACGGTATTGGGGAGGTGTATACTGCAGTCGGCACTGACCTCTGGATCGTCTACAGTGGCGGTGTAGACGTATCCGTGTCACTGTGTCACGGTATTGGGGAGGTGTATACTGCAGTCGGCACTGACCTCTGGATCGTCTACGATGGCGGTGTAGACGTGTCCGTGTCACCGTGTCACGGTATTGGGGAGGTGTATACTGCAGTCGGCACTAACCTCTGGATCGTCTACAGTGGCGGTGTAGACGTGTCCGTGTCACCGTGTCACGGTATTGGGGAGGTGTATACTGCAGTCGACACTGACCTCTGGATCGTCTACAATGGCGGTGTAGACGTGTCCGTGTCACCGTGTCACCGTGTCACGGTATTGGGGAGGTGTATACTGCAGTCGACACTGACCTCTGGATCGTCTACGATGGCGGTGTAGGTGGCTTGGTCGAACTCAGGCTGCATCGTGTCCACGTCGATAACAGTGACTGTGACTGTGGCCACAGCTGAGAGGCCTCCGGGGTCCTGCCGTAAAACACGGATATTAGCTCGGCATATCAAAACATCCAGACACACATCACCAACAGGGCATCAGATAAGTTATCAATTTAACCATTTTAATTTAAGTTTTAATTATTTTCACCCAAATTTATAATGTTTCCTCAAAAGTGAGGTGCGCGACAGGGGCGGATCCAGGGGGGCGGGTGCACGTGCCGCCCCCCCCCCCCCCCCCCCCCCACACACACACACACGAAACGTCTGAGGAGGGCCCCCTCTGCGTGGACGGATGGGCCTGGGCCCATCCGTGTCTGAGGGCCTGGGGGCCCTTCCCAAGCCTGGGACCAAGCCATGTCTGAGAAGGCCCTTTCCAGACCTTTGAGGGCCAACACTGGTCTGAAAGGGCCCTTGCTGGGCCTGAGAGGGTCTTTACCAAGCGTTCAGCAGAGGACTTACGACAGTCCAAGGGGCCCTTACCAGGCTAAGGGAACACAAAGCTGGTTTGAGAGGGCCCTTCCCAGGTCTTAGTGCGATGGCCGCCGGTCTGATAGGGCTCTTCTTGAGCCTGGTGGGGCCCTAGGCAGGTGTGATGTCTTTTTTAGGCCCTTGAGGGCCTGCACTGGTCTGAAAGGGCTCTTGCTGGACCTGGGAGGGCACTTCGATGGTCTGAGAGCCCTAGCCCCTAACCAGGCTTGAAAGGAACCTACGCCCGCGTTAGAGGGCCCTTGCCAGGCCTTAGGGAACATACGTCAGTCTGAGAGTGTCCTTGACAGGTTTGAATAGGCCCTCACTGGGTCTGAGAGAGCCCTACGACTGTCGGCGAGTGCCTTTGCTAGTTCTGGGAGGGCCCTGGGGTGGTTTGCGAGGGTCCTGGCCGGGCCTGAGATGGCCCTACGCCCACTTAAGAGGGCCTGACCAAGCCTTAGAGGGACCCTACGCTGGTTTGAGAGGTCCAGTCCCAGTCTTGAGTAGGCCCTACATTAGTCAGAGATAGCCCTTGCCGGTCTTGAAATGGGCCGGGCCTCTCACACCGGCACAGGACCCTCTCAGAACGACCGAGGGCACTTTCAGACCGACCGCTGGTCCTCTCAGACCAGCATAGGGCGCTCTCAAGTCTTTCAAGGGCCCTACAAGACTGACATAGGGCCCTCTCAGGCCTGACAAGGGCCTACTCAGTCTCATACCGGTATGGGACTCTTTCAAGCCTGACGAGGCCCATCTTAGGCTCGTCAAGGGCTTTCTCATACCTGAAAATACACTCTCAGACCGACTGGAGGCCCTTTCAGACCGGCAAAACGCCTGGGGGTCCATTTCAGCTCAGGGGCCTCTTGACGTGTGATGTCCATCCCCGAATTTTCCCCCTGGATCCGCCCCTGAAGTGCGAGGTTATAGAAAGAAGATATTACGTACTCATCGCCCCTTGACGCCCTGAAGACGAGACTCCCAAAGAGCATCCAGCACCCATCACTAAAAATACTTATAGGGTCCGATGCAGATCAAGCTACGTGTCCCGTAGAATGCGCCCCGGAATTACAGAATGCGCCCCGGAATTGCTACATATAGTGCCCCAGCATCGCTATAGGTTGTATACCAGCATCGCTATAGACTGTTTACCAGTATCGCTATCAGGGGCGGCGGAAGAGGGGACAGGGGGAGGCATCTTTTTTGTTTTGTTTTGCGCCCCCACGGTCTCCTGAAAATGGGATAATTTTGTTGCCATCTTTCTGCCTGTGATAGACGCCCATGCTCCCATCAGAACTGTTCGAATCCGGAACCCCAGCGCCCCCACAGTGTCAGACGCTACTAAAGCTTTGATGTGTCGCCGTCGTGGGGCGCTGGCTGAGTTCGCACACGGGTCCACCGAGTACCGTGACGAGAATCGGGCAGTGCGTTCCGCCATCAGGCGCGACAGTCGTGATGACGTGGAGCGACGCATCCGCGAAAACGGGCGAAATTCAATGTGGCAGATTATACAATATTGTGTTGGCGGTAAGCGATCCTCGCGTGAGAGGCTCAACGCTTCAGGCGACGAACTGAATAACTACTTTGTCACCGTTGGACCGCGCGTGGCTGGGGAAGTGAGCGGGCTGGGGAATGTGCTGAAGGTGGCTTGTCGCCTGCCGCGTGTCGGTGCCTGTGCACTTGAGCTGATGCCGCTGGCACTGGCGGAGCTGCGGGCTATCGTCTTCGGAATGAATGGCTCGTCGACTTGCGGTGACGACGGGATCAGCATCCACATGTTCCGTACATGTTTCGACTCGAACGGAGAGGTGCTATTGCATTTGGTCAACTCCAGCATAACCCAATCCTGGAAGCATTCCTTGGTACACCCTATCCTTAAATCCGGTGATCCCTCCAACCCATCCAATTTTCGTCCTTTCTCTATTGTCCCTATCATCGCCAAAATTGTGGAACGAGCTGACCATCGCCAGCTCCATACTTACCTGTCCGAAAACCACCTCCTTTCTCCTAATCAACACGGTCTTCGCCCCCGTCACTCCACGGAAACCGCTTTGACTTCCATAGCCTACCATATCCTATCCGCCTTCGACCATGGAGAAGTCTCCCCTCTCTGCCTGCTGGACTTGACCAAATGTTTCGATGTGATCGGCCACTCAAAACTCCTTTCTAAATTACAGGCTCACGGAATCGACACATCTTGGTTCTCGGCATACCTGAGAAACCACACAAAGTGTCAGCCTCACTGACAATCTGGGTGGTGTCAAAAAATCCCACCCGCTGCCCAACAACATCGGTATTTTCCCAAGGCTCAGCTTTAGGACCTCTTCTCTACTGCGTGTTCGCTAACGACATCAGTCAGTTTGTCGAAGACGCAGTAGTAGTCCAATACGCCGACGACACACAAATTATGGTCAGCGGCAAAAAGTCTGAAATTCAAACAGTCGTCGCACGCATGGAAAATGTTCTGGCCTCTCTTGACATTTGGTTCCGAGCAAACGGACTTAAAGTTAACGCCGTTGAGACCCAACTGATGCTCTTGGGAAGCCCCCAAAATCTGCGCACTTTACCCGACATCAAAGTAGCATTCCGCGACCATGATTTACTCCCCATTTCGGAAGCCAAAAACCTCGGCCTCACTTTTGATCGTTCTCTGAACTGGACAACTCACGTTTCAACGATTACTAAACGCTGCTTTGGAGTTTTGAGTGGTCTGTCACATCTGCGGAGACCCTTACCCCCCGCCGTGATTCTCGCGCTTGTCAAAAAATATGACCATGTGTCTGATTTGCTGGAGCGACTGGGGTGGCTCAGTGCTGAGCAGCTCGCGTCGTTCCACACGCTGTGTCTCGTGCACAAGGTGCGCCGTAGCGGTGAGCTTGGCCACCGGTCTCGTAGGTCTTGGTAGGTCTTGACGACCGGTCTCACCACTGTAGCCGAGGCTCGGGGCCGCAACCTGGATATTGTCACCCGTCAGGACCATCTGTTGTGCGAGCCGCGGTCCCGCACCGAGATGGGGAAGAGGCGGTTTAAGTGCAGGGGACCGGCCTCGTACAATGCCCATGTCACCCGATCTGTCGCGGCTCCCTCCGCACCTGTTCGGTCGCCGCCTAAGGCGGCACCTCAGTGATGACCGGTCTGCGCAAGTTTGATCCGTGTGACTTGATGTGACTGCTCACTTTATTTGCTTTTGACTAGCGTGTGATTGTGTTTGTATGACTGTTGTTGTGTGAAGTTGTTTATATGTGCGTTTGTGTTCCAGGTTCATACCACATTCCTTTAGTTTTATATTACAACGACGTGAAGCAGTAATAGCCGCAAGTACATTGCGGAGTGCTTTAATACACAGTCTGAGTCTGAGTCATCTTCCCCCCACTCAAGAAGTTGGGGGGCAAACATATGGCTTGGCCCCTCCCCATACACTTGTAAGACGGGCCCTCCAATAAGTTGACCGAGGGCCCAGAGGTAAAGGTAGGTATCCCTAAATACTGTGACCAGTGGCGTACCCAGGATTCACTCCAGGAGGGTCATTTTTTATCAGGGGGGCATAAGGTACCCCCACCAAACAAAAATCACCGGATTTGGCCCACTATATTGTTAGATGGGCATACTTTCAAAATGTATTCTCATAAAATATTTGTTTTTTCTCGACCGAATGGGGATATGAATGGGGATATGAACGAACCTTCAGGGGAAATTCCCCCCCCCCCCCCTCCTTGGGTACGCCTATGACTGTGCCTTGGTGTCGCTATACAGACCTTCCCCAGCGTCGCTGTAGAGTGTGTTCCGGTATCGCTTTATAACGTAATTATTATGGGTTGAAATTGATGACATATAGCCACCGTTTTGGCCGTGGCCTTATGTCATCTTCACCTGACCTACCAGTGCAGTGATGGTCAGCTGGTAGAACGGATTGGCAGTCCAGTTCAGTGGCTGGTCCACCACCAGTTGGGCCGAGTACGTGGGCTTTGGAGCCCACGTCTTCACAGCCTCTGTTAGTCTGAAGGGGCTTCCTTGTGGTAGCGTGAAAGATAGCTCATAGTTTGTCGCATCAGCATCTGCATCTGTAGACA